>VZRZ01008094.1:1063526-1078630 GCA_013398175.1 Climacteris rufus | reverse complement strand
TTTTTTTTTTTTTTTTTTTTTTTTGAAATGTGACATTATAGAAAGCAAATAGTAGTTTACAGGCAATGGGAATGGCCAGTTGTACCTGCTGATGCACACTAAAAATAATAGTTTGCCTGAAATACCTGTAGTCTTACGTTTTTATGATGTTCCAAGATCAAGGTAGAAATTGAGAAAACTTTCCAAATTGCTTTATAGTCTTCAGTTTTCTAATAGCAGTTAGTCACATTTCTCAAAATCTCAAAATTCCCATTTTTTATTTATGAGGATATTTTTACTTCTAAGCCTTTTTCTTTTTTTTTTTTTAGACTACCAATTTCTTTCAGTGTTTCCTGTGCTCTGTACTTCTGTGTATTTATTGTAAAATGGAGTTTCTTTGTAAAATGCTTTGAAGAAGAAGAATTAAATATGTTGTATGGGAAACTACTATCATTAACATTGATTTACAAGACCATTTTGAGAATACTGACGTTGAATTTACATATTTAACTGCAGTCTCAGCCTTATTCACAAAGTTCTTCAATGTGCATAACTTTGAACTGAGAGTTAATGACTTGAGCAAGTTCTGTACCAAGACACCCAGGTGAGAGTTACAGATATAAAAGAGTTTTAAATTATGGGGTATTTTGGGCTTCCTTTGAACAAAGTTATAACACCACAGTGAATAAATTAGCAATTTCTGTTTGAAATCAATTGAACCATTTGCATGACACCAGTGCAAGGTTCAGTCAAGATGTTTCTATAGCTGAGAGCAGGTTTTAGTATCAGTGAAATAATCAGGGGATACTAGAAGATAAAAAGTGCTAATAGATAAAAAGTGCTACCACTCAGCATGCCTGCTACGAGTCAGGTAGTGGTGGCTGAACCCAACAGTACAGAAATCTAACCTGGAGCAATGTGTCCTCCTGAGTTCATCCACAAGCAGAAACACTCCAAAGGCACTGAAAGTCTATTGCAAATTGTCTGTTTGATTGTATCACTCAAGTTTTGCAAGTTTTGTTCAAAAAAAAAAAAATTAATACCATAGTATGCGTGTTGCAGATAATCCCTGATGATCACAGAACATCCAGGAGTGGTCCTTAGGTCATTATTATAATACACATATCCCCCAGTGTGCTGCTTTCTGCTGTGCTGGAGTTCAACTTTTTAATGTCTGGGTGGTGGAAGAATGAAAACTACTCATGCCTATTAATATATGATGCCAGGGGTCTGGAAATTTTGCTTAATTTAAGAATGTCTAACCAGCCAACATGGGCAGTTCTGGGAGTCTATGGTGTTTTCCAGGCTTTCTGACAAATGAGCTCTTCCCTGTCCCACGAATTGCCTCTTCCAGTGGTGGAGGCATCCTCTTACCTCCCACCAAACTCATCATCTTCTGAAGAAGCAACCCCCTGCAACTTCCAAAGCACTCTAGAGAGTCAATCTCTCAGCCATGCTTAAAAATAAACTTTTCAGTCTGCAGTCCCACGGGCAATACGTCGTTAGGAAGGGCGGGGAGTGAAAGGAATTAAATCATTGACACCATTAGCTCAAGTGGCTACTGCAGCTGGTCCAGTAAGTGCCAAGCCACCAAAGCTCAGTCATTTTCCCTCACACACATTGTGTGTAGTGGAACGAGAGTGTGCAGATTTATTAGCTTGTATATAACACTAAATTGATGAAAACATCCTCTAGGCAACTTCATCTACTTTCCACTTGCCATGTTCCCATGACAGTGACAACTTGTTGTGTTACAGCTGACCTGTCAGCCTCTGCTGCTCCCTGTTCATCGAGGGCTGTCACTGGATGTGTATGAAATAGGAGGTGAGCAGAATACAACAAGCAGTTATACACACAGCCCTCCCAAACAGCCTGCTTAAAAACTGGCAAAGCTGACAGTGGAGAGGTTATTGTTGAACCCTCACATAGATTCATCCAATATATAAGTCTGTTCTAACAATGAATGGTACTGCTGCAAACATTTGCACTTAGCCATAAATAATCAAATTTCTTTAGCCAACAGCACAAAAATAGCAGCTCAGGGCGTTTCCTGCTTTTGTAAATAAGTGGTGAAAGGGGCATTCATTAGATCCTCTTTTCCAGCTAAAAAGGTGACCAGCACAAATCAGGTATCAGGCAAGGAGTGCTCCATTGTTACTGCAGATGTGTCAATCCCTGGAAACAAAAGAATCCGCACCCGTCTAGGAACGAGCTCCCGGTTAGTTAGCAATTCAGAATGACTTCCAAAAGCAATCCCTTAGTCTCCAATGATATCTGTCTGACAACTACTTAATCTCGGCAAGAGCTGTGTTAAACCAGCCTGTCATCATTGCTACCTCTCAGGTGTAGCTTGAAAAGGGAGAGAGAAAGAGAGAGATCTATGAGTTTCAATCACTTAGAAGAAATTATAACTTTTTTGAAGCCTGTATGCAGATAGCATTTACCATATTGAATGGAAGATGACAGTTCCCATATAGACAGAATGGTACAATGCAAAATGCCAGCTTCCAGGTGATTCTACCCCATCTCCGAGGCTGTCGGGAGCTATCAAATTAATGTTGAAATAATTGTCACTTGTGAATACCTGCCAGTGTAACCAAGTCGGGTATTAAAAAAAAAAATCCCAATTGATCAGCCTCACAAAATGTTCTGAATACTTAAGGAAAAAGTTTCACTGAGGTGTGACGCTGTTCCATATTCATTTTAGCAGAAGAATTTTCTTTTAAGAACAGAAACTAAAATGAAAGTATTTGTTTCCTCATTGAAGCAGGGTTAATATCATCACGGATTCTTTGATTCAGCTACTTTTATGATAAAAGAAGCAAATAAAAATTAGCTAATGCTTGAACCACTTGCTACTAGAGTAATTTGCAATAAATCTTGATGCCCTTCTCTCTCTCTGTCTCATTGCTATAAAAATTTCCACTTTGTTGAAGTTCCCTTTTATCTCTGCACATCATTACAGGGGTTTTATTGGGGTTAACAGTTTTTCTAGGTCCTATTGCTGCAAACTCTTAAGTGTTCGTGGTGCCTGACTTAATGAAGAGCAGGGATAGATCCACTGTGTCACTCCAGTTCCATCCTTAGCATTTCATAATAAATGACAGCTTGGGAAAACTATATTCTCTATTCATGGAACACATGCAGCAACAGCATTGCATATTTTCTCTACATTGACTTGCCAATGTACCTACAGGAAGGAAGAAAGGAAAACAGTGTCTGTGCTGTATCAGAGCACTCCCAGCCCCCACTGAAACCACATTCGGTACTTGGCAGGTTTGAATTTCTTCTAAACCTCTTGGAGGTACCAGCTTTCAATATTCACCAAACACACCAAATTATTGTATCCTCCTCTTTCAGACACGTCTCTCACCCCTTCACTCTTTGCCTTCATCACTTTGCAGAGGGCTAAATGCAGTGCACCCTGAACCCGCTGCATTTGAAACCTGCAGCCAGTGCTGCATTCATCACTTACAACATCCTGGGAGGTTGTTCCTGTAGGCAGGACATTGTACCAGTGCTCTGGGACCCATGCTGGCCCTCATACAAGTGCCAGGAACAGTCTAAGATCCCAACACACAACTGCCAACCCTTCAGACCCCTGGTCTCTGACTCCTGGAGGAAGCACCTCAGTGATAAAGTAGCCCATTTCATCAAGGGCAACCAAGTTTGCTTTTCTCCTGGAAGGCAAATATGGTGTGTGCTCACTGTTCCCCAGTCCCTTGGTCTTTTCAATTCTATTTTTAACCTCAAGGCTGGTCAGACATGTCATATTGTGTGACCCTTCAGCTGAGGGAGTTTTAGTGGGCCATGAGCCAAATCACTGAATACCACCATGCAGAGCCCATGTGCTAAATCACAACACTTTTCTGAGACTGTCCATCCATGAAAATTATCTTGGAGCCTCACAGTTCTCTGTTAAAGGTTCTTCTGTCTCTCTCTACTTCGTACAAGCCAGGCACCTGAATTCTGTTTTCTAAGCTGATAAAATGAATTTTTTATTAAGAACCCCTTTGCTTCAACTGGTGAGGTCTACTGAAATTAATTTTCAACCACTTAATATTTACAGTATTTTAGTTATCACTTCTCTATCTTATTAGATCTTGTTAATAATTACCTAAAGCGCTTCCTTTTTATTTTCTTAAATAGTTTTTATAATTTGGGATAAATTCTGATTTCTGTATTATGGAGCAAATTGGAACCATTCTACACTTTTACCTGCATAAATGAAATAACATTTTAATTCTTGTGTATATATGAATATGAGCAGAGAAAATAATATCAGCCGACAGAGAGTTATGTGGGAAAAGTGTATGAAGTACATCTGTATGCAAAGCCTGGTGCATTTACATGGTTAATACATACTGTATTTAGTGGTTATATGTGCCTGCATGTTTCTGTTCCTATGTAGTTATATACTCTGACAGTGATGTTCAGAGACAAAAACAAAGAAACATTCCATATTTCAATTCCAGGCCATATATCTCCAAATTTTGGAGTTACCTTTGCCAAGGGATGAGTCCATGCTTAAAAACTTTTCCCTTGGAAGCTCTACCCCACAAACTCTCTAACACTGCAATGACAAAGGCAGCAGCTGTTTTCCCAGGCCTTTGCTGAATTATTCCAGCAGATTAAAATATACATGTATATATTTATGCCGACAAGAAGGAGGGAAAGTGCAACTTCTAGTCAATGCCTAAATTTCCTGCCTCCGAAGCCCAGCTGGAGAGCAGGAGTTATAACAGAAAACAGCAGCACAATTAGCTGGAGTTCTGTAGCTGTCTGCAGCAGACTGCTTGCTCCTGTCTCTCTATAGGTGGTCTCCCAGTTCATCAGTTCATAAATAAGTAATTTGAAATGTGTTCCTGGGGGAAATTTTCCTCCTTCTCTCCTGAACAGACTGTACTCATCAGTTTTCCTGTTCTCCAGGTACCTGGCGTTCTCATTTATAATGGCCAGAGGAACTATGCTGTTCTAATTCTTGCTTCATTACATTTCCTAATGCTTGTTTTCAGCAGCTTCACAACTCCACATTTCTTTATATATTGATAAAAAAAACTCTTTGCATATATTATTTATTGGCACTTTCATGTTAGCTTTACTGCTGATTTAAATGGAATATTTTTACATACAAAGTAAGACTGTGAAGTTGGTTTCAGGTCTGAGGTTTAGATATTTTTATTTAAATTATATGAGGGAAAAAAAAAAAACAATCAGCAAGAGAAATCATTGTCACTGGCCATTTCCCTCCCCTCCTCATCACAGAATCTCCAGACAGACAGACAGCACATACCAATGCTTCAGCAGAAGGGAACATTTTGTACTTTAAAGAAAAACATAGAGGCCAGATCAAAAGCTTATGGAGCCAGTTTACAAAGGTCTTAGGTAGTCAAGGATGCAGCAGGATATACAAAAACTTGGCAAGAAAGTGCTTAATCCCTAAAGAACAACAAAGGAAATCAGGCACCTAATTCACTTAACTCATTTGAAAATACCTGTAAGTGCTTATTGGTGTCTATGCTCTTGATAAGAAATTAGGTCCGTTGGAACATAAGAAAAAACATTATTTATCTACTGGTGGAAAGGATAACGATGTTAATACAAGTGCTCATGTAAAACAAAGAAGTCTGAACCCAGGAAATGGAGTAGGAAGCAGCCAGGTTAAATATTTTGGAAGTTTCATTGAATAAACTAATTAAGTGACAACAGTGAGCCCCATCACTGCTGGGAGAAGATGGACAATGGCTCCCAGCAGTCACAGCCCTGTGACCACACACAGCCTGGCCAAGGAGGGTCCAGGGAGGAGCCAGTCATGGCATTGCCAGTGCAAAATGAGGTGTAGGGATGTCAGCACTGGCACAGGAGCCAAAATGTTTCCTGGAGATACAACATTGGGGGTCCTGAGCTCCAAGTCGCTTTCAGAGTGGTGAACACCAAGATTCAAGACGTGGTTGCCCACAACAGGCAGAGATTTGAGTTGCTGCTCAAACTCTCCTGACCTTTAACAAATGCCTCGACAAAACTCAGATACGTGCATGTGACTTTAACTTGTCTGGTTTTCATTCCTCTGTAGAAGAAAAGGGAAATGTTGCAACCTTGAAAGCCACAGTGAGATGGAATTGCTGCTCCCCAGGAAGTCCAGATTAGGCACTGACAGACCCTGAAGTGGAATTAGGGATGCAAAGCAAGAGTGTGTCTCTATGTTGCCTGGAATGACTGTGATTTTAAATTGCTCTTTTTGGACTTAATCAAAGACACCCATTGACTGCATGGATGATCGATCAGGCTTTGCTTTTTGCCATATTACTCTAATCAATGGCTCTAATATATTACACAGAACAGTTCACCCAATGACAGATTTAGAAGCATCTATCTTTTCCCTTAAGAAATTATGCTGAAAACACCTAATGAAGAAGCACTTATTATTGCTCCTAGCTAGGGCCAAATGTTGCTCTTAATTAAATCAGTGAAAATTCAGAATTGGGCTGTTGAGTTCAATAATTGGCTTGTGAATGCCAGTTATAATTTTGATTTTCCTATATTTCAGAAGGAGATGAAAACTTACACTGAAATTATTTATTTTGTATGAGGGAACACTTACCACTTTCTTTTAGTTCTTTGATATATGTATATAAATTAATTATGTTACTGGATTGTTGGTTGGTTACTGGACAGTTTGTTTTTAAAGAAATATGAAAAATATTTTAACTTTTAAAAATAGAAGGGCTGCTCTGTAAATTGAACTGAGCAGCCCTAAATAGCAAGTCAGTATTTTTCTTTGATGAAAGAAATCAACATTTAGTTAGGCAAGCTGAATTCAAGTGTAGTCTTTTCTCTACTCTACTAAACAAAAATTATTTCATGACCAATGTAGAACTGCCAAGCTAAAGTCTTCAGGCACCACGGATCAGGTCCTCAGACCCAACCAGCTTTGCTTTAAAAAATAGAATTCAAAATATTTCGAATCCTCTTGTGCTTTTATTTAAGGCTGCACAAAGATTGCCCAGAGTTCTTCCCTCTGCCAGTGTATTTTTTCTGCTTTGCCACGAAAGCAGGAAAAATATTTACATGATGCCTGGAGTTTTAAGAAACATATTAACTACTTTCACATCCACAGTAATGGATTATACAAAATTTTAAAAAAAATTAATAACAGAAAATTTAAAAGTGAGGACAAGAACTGATGGCAATTGGTATTTTCCAAGAGTTATTTAAATTATTCACCAAGAGGTGAAGGGGGAATACTGTGTAAACCTTCTGGAAAAAATCCCCATCATAATTAAAATAATCTTCTTTTCTTCTGGGATTTTCCTTGGTGGAAAGGGAATTCTGTCACCCAACTGGTGCTGAATTTCTGTGTTAGCCTTAATTATTTGCTGGTTACCTGCTTAGCTCAGCAGCTGTAACTGGGACTAGATTTTTCAGAAGATCTCCCTTCCCATTTCAGCTCTTGCAATGAAGTTCATGGCATTGGATTATGCCTAAACTTTTGAAAAAATATTGTTCTTAATGGTACAGAAAAAAAAAAGAAACTTGTTTCTTCTGAAGGCTGAACTAGTAAAGAAAACAAACTCAGAGAAAAGGCTGGAAAAAAAGTGTTTTTAGCAGACTACTTGCAAAATGAAATCAAAACATATTTCAGAGCCTTTCCTTGAAGGGATGGGGTGGGAGGAGGAGGGGAAGCAGGAGGCAGCCAGGCTCCAGCAAAGCACAGATGCTTTATTCTGTGACAGGCAGGACTCTGGGACTGCAGGTCTCTGCTGCACTTCCCACTTGGGCAACTTGTTTTCAAGTTTCAGTAGCTCCCAAATGACAGCAGCTCAATGTGTGCACACGGGGTGTTGGCAGAGACAGAGAGAGGGGCAGAGGGGGCAGTGCAAAGCTGGCGCCTGACAAATCTTGTGGATAAGTAGTGCAGAATGTGGGGCATTGGCTGCAGCATCACTCCTGGGGCAGCCCACAGATATCCCTGTCCTCGTGCTGCCGGCTCCAGGGGTGCCACTCACTCCCTGCCACCGTCACCAAACAGGCTCCTTGGCTCCAGGAGTGCCTTATCTAAAGTCCTCCTCAAAAGAGAAAATGAGCCTATTTGCATTTTCCCACTGAAGCATGGAGGGATGTTTCTCGTTACATTATTCCGTGTGCTCAGGTTTGCCCCAGGCCTGCTCGTAGGCTGCAAGAGCTCTGAAAACACCTGTATCCTCCCCATTTAAATGCACGCTTCAGACAAATCTTTTTGGAGGCTTTCAGAAGAGATAGACTAATATTTTTCCATGATCACATGTATTTTTTTCCTATGAGATTGCTGAAAACACAAATTAACCACTTGATTCCCACTTACTCCCTTTTCTTGGATTACTCTTTTATCTGTAAAAGCTTCCATCTAGGTTAGGCTTTGGCTGAGCATCTTTCTCCATGGGAAAAAACCCCAAAACAATCAAACCTTTGGAAATGCACCGTAATTCAAGCATCTGTAATTCACGCACCTGAATGAAAGATTCAAGGGGACTTTTTTATTGGGAAGACTTGGCACATCTCTTGTTAGAAAATTCAAAATCCATTAAGCCATCTCTCCTATGGATTTATTCTCTCCGTTGAAAATATCCTGAAAATTTATTACAGCAAGGAAAGCTACCACTTCAAAAATGGTTCAAGGCAGCTTGCCTTCATGTGGGGCTGTTCTCTGCTACAAAGGCTGGAGTGATTGCTGGGACCACATCCAAATTTCATTGAAGTCAAGGCAAGGATCCTTACATGAGTCCATGTGCATCCATCCCGGGGTTGGGTGGAGGAGAAGCTTTTCTCTCTACAAGTAATTGCACAAAAAATTCTGCCTGGGTGAGAATAAACCTGGCAGGAACACTTCAAAGGACCTGAGTTTAAAGATCATTAGTTGCATTAATAAATGGTGCCTATAGAAAAAGCTGGGTGCTCTCCCCACACTGCAGGAAACTAATGGATGCACTGCCCCTCCCTGCTGCTGGGAGGCTCCCAGCCTCCTCTGTGACTCAGTTTCCCCATCATGGAAAGCTGTGAGGCCAACTCTTCACCAAAGGCACAGTGTGAGCTCCTGAAGCACATCAGTGCTGCGCACTGTGGTATTATTATTTACACTTGGACTTAATTACACAGTGCATGTACATGATGGTGCGTATGCACATGTGGTTACCTTGGTGACAGCTTTATTCTGATATGAAGTGGCCATAAGAAAACACCATAGGGGATTGGCAGGAATAAGGGCAGGAGACAAATTAGATCCCATCAGTATCAGCTACCAAGAGCCTGATGCCAAGTTACATAACAGGGGGCAAAAAGTCAATGTTCTTTCCCCACGTTTTCTTGGTAGAACACAAATGTCCCTTAGTCTTCCCTCTCCCATCATCTTTTAGTGTCATTTCATTAAGGATAGAGTGAGGATTTTTCTAATGCATTCAGTAATTTCCCACTCTCTCTCCTAAACGATGATTTCATGTGTAACTGGCAGGAGATGAAATTTCAACAGATTGAATCTCTCTCTCTCTCCTCTGCGCGCGCATACACGCACATTTCTTCAGTCCCCAGATAGAAACTGTAATTCCCCTATATAAAAATGGGGGAAAAACATTTTTTTTTCCTCCTTTTCAAATGTATAACATAGTTGTGAAGGCTAATTATAAAATAATGTTTATACCTTGGAGACCAAGACAGGAGGTTACGAAAATGCTTTAAAAGTCCCAGTGCTGCAATAGAAGAATTTCATTAACTGAAACAAAGCAGAGCTAGTGAAAGTTTGAAAAACAAAGTATGCAAAACATTAAAAAAACAAAGCCAAATCTATTTACTGGTCTGGTACATATCAAACTTTCAAGGTTCACAGTGATTCCTTCGCATTCCTAAGTTAAAAATACAATTAAGAGGTTCACTTTTGTTCCTAAAATCTTGGCTTTGAAACGCTCAACGGGTTTTTCCTTTCAAGCCCGGAGGAAGTGTGGTGCTGACTAGTTCCTAAAGAGGTTTAAGTGATGCTATCCCACCCAGCACCCTGCAGGATAAGGCTCTGTGTAACCTAGACTGTGCAGAGTCCCTGCACCAGGAGATAATCTGTTAGCACAGGCTTGGGATACACATGTGTTGGGAGCCAATTCTCCCCCTGCACAGAACAAGCTGGCCCTGTGTGATTGTCCAAAGGACCTGTGATGAGGACATGAACCCTGACAGACGTGGTCTTTACCACAGAGCAGAATTGGCTCACAGCAGTGTCCCACCAACAGGAATGTCACGTTTTATAATTGCCATATTGCTCACTGCAGTGAGCTCTGCTTGCATGGGCCTCGGGCAGGCAGCAACAACCCAGTCCTGCTATTTTACAGCTGCAGTTCACTGTCTGCACCCTCCAAAAGCAGCAAATGAGAGCAGAACCAGCAGCATCTGGCCTGACTGCTCACCCTCCTGCACAGCCAGGCCCTGAGCAGCAGAAGGGTCCTGCCTCTGGGACACTGAGTTCTTCCTTTTCCTCCTCTACAGCACATTCCCACCCCTCAATGCATCCCCTGGAAGGCTCATTCCTAGTAAGGGAGTGCTGGGCTTTGGGGTATCTCACCCTGCTGTTCATTTTGACAAGGTCTGTCCCTTGCAGGTAAACTTTGAGCATCCCTGCCCCAAACTGAGGAAGCCAAGTGGCTGGGATCACTAGACTCGAACATGCACAGTTTTTGTCATGGAAAAGTTGTGCTTAATGCCTTACACTGTCATAATCTTCCTACTTGCCCATGAACCTCTCAGTTCCCATCTGTAAAATGGGAAAAATAACACTTCCTTAACTCCCAGGGGAGCTGTGAAGGTGGAAAGCACTGATGATCGTGTGGCATTGAGAAGGGTTGCAGCTGGAGTATCCCAGATAGTTACAGCATGGGCTATAACTGCAGTGATATATGTGTGTATACACACACACACTTCTAAAAGTGCTCAAGAGCATAAATCTGGTTTGAAATCTTGCCCTTGCCTCTAAGGTCTCTGACTACTGATTCCACCTAAAAGTAAGTGTTAGTAAAATACGTCAGATCCCAAGCCAAGGCAGTCTAAAAGTATTTAACTTCTTGCATATCAGAGAATTCATTTTATTTTGGCTCACAAAGGACAGCCTTTTTGACGAATATATCAAACCCTTTCCTCCTGCTAATCACAAGGGGCAGGACGACCCATTAAAGGAGTAAGATGTTCATCCATGTGACAGGCACGGTCGTTTAATGAAACACAACTAGCAAAGCTTCAAAATCTCTGCCATAAAAGTGGCTCTGAATTTTTAACTGAGATTTCAATGAGACAAAATCACATTCTTAATGCTAAATATGGCCCCACAAATGCTGAAAGTTTTGCACAAAGAAAGCAGGCTGCACGTTTTCAAAGGCACATAATTTTTTTGTACCTTTTCTTTTTCTGATGACTGAATAGGATTTCACAGAGCTTGCCGAATGTTTGTTTGAAGTTTTCTTTTTTAATGAGGAAATTCAAAATTTGTTAGGGAAAGATTTTTCCTGAATTTAAATTGATCCAACTCAGAAAACTGAAGACAACTAATTTGGAAAGACCAAAACCAAAATTTCAGTAAAACAGAAGTTCACACAAAGTTTCTAAAACCTTGTGCATTTAACACCTAAGGAAAAACTCAGTGGATAATAAAATATAATGCAAATTGGGAAAAAAAAGTCGTTGGTAGCAGAACCTTCCCATTCTTACTAAAAGAACTGCTTAATTCTTCAGGAATTTTATGCTTTTGTCTGGTATTGTTTGAGCAACAGTTTGAGTCTGTTTGTATTTTATTGAGGCCACTTGACCTTTCCCAGGCCTATAGAGCTTTGCTATCTTTTTCTGAAGAGGGAATATAGATTCCAGGAATGGCAGTATCACACTCACAGTCAGGCACTTTAATTTAAATAGAAAGAAAAAATGCTTTAAATTTGAACATCTTATTGTGGGATCTGTGTCACACAAACAAGGAGAATTCTGTCCTGGAGCAAACTTGCTTCCTGAGCAAACTTGCTTTTTCCTTTTTAAATAGTCTGGGAGATTTATGCTGAGCTTACAGCACTTTCATATTCAGGAAACTTCACTAAAACCTTTGGATCTATTCTTAATTATTTACCTCGAATTTCCTGAGAGGACAGTCAGCCTCTCACTTCTTTTTTTTTGGATACATTTGTTTACTTGCTTTGTACTTTTTTACTCTCTGCTAGAAAATAGAATAACAAAGAAACATAACAGAATTGTCCATTTGAGAATGTGCCTCTGGAGTTACAGTTCCTCCGAGGGCTCGCATTGGAGTCCTATAAAACTTGATGTGGGCTCACAGGCTACTGGAAAATTTATTTACAGGCATGAATAACATGAACAACAGAATATACCAAGTGTGAGTCCTTTGCCCTCTTTTCACCTTAAAAAAACAGTTCCAGGAGAAATAGGAATGACGGCGAAGGAATAAAAATTAGTATGGAATATACAATTAGGTCAAAAATCTCTTTCTGCTCCAGTTTGATATCATTGCTTCAGACCAGAGCAGGAGCTCAGTACCTACAGATTCAAGGGAGGAGAACAGTTTCTCTTGTGAGGAAAAGGAGAGATTTTCCTTGGATATAACTATGGTTTCTTCTGCAATGAGCTGAGCACAGTTTCTATCACTCTGAGATGGGGGGTCCCTGTTATAGCAACCTGCTCTGTAACTAACCTGCAGTCCCCTTGCTAATTAAAACCTCTTGTTTCTGATCCACCCCCCGAGCTGCTCACAGGCTGGCAGGAGTGTGAGACACAATTCGATTTCATTGTGGAGGAAGCACATTTACAGGGTTGGGCTTTGTTTGCTTGGAAAAGAGTCACCAGAGGAAGGGAGGACGAGTGATTGACAGCTGTCAGGGACAGGTTTGGCTCACATTAGCACTCCCTTCCTGCTCCCCACCTCCAAGCACACCCGCAGAGCCAGGACTGGGAATCTGTGAAGATTTCACTGCCTCAAAATCTGCTCGGGTTATGTGTCACATCAAATCCAGATTACAACACAACCAGGGCTTGAAGACTGCCCCATGGTTGAGTATTTGCTGATTTTTCCTATTATGTTTAAAACAACATACTGATTGTATCAGCCATAAAGCTTTATGGAGGTTGGTTTATTCCCCCCTTCAAATGGACTGTTCTCCTCTCTGTCATAAAGTTAATTTTATAGTCTTTGTTCATTTTCCTAATCTGCAAATTACATCCTCCTGTACTCTGATTACTTACTATTGGAAAAACAGACCTTCTATATTTCCCCTCTGCTTCCAGTTTGAATATTCTTTGTATTATCTTGATGACCTTAATCTCTTTTTTTTCCCCCACTGGCCTTTCAAGGAAGCAGCAAATGCACCAGCAACACTAAGTGTGTCGGCCAGAAAAAACACTCTCAGCTCCTGCTCTGTGCTTAGTCCATCTGACTCCCATCTCCTTTTTCTTTCCTTTTTTCTTTTTCTTTTTTTTTTTTTGTTTCCCTCCTCCTCCAACAGCAAAGACTGTGGGAAGAAATGGAACTGTGGCAGGGAGGATTTGGCATCCTTGTGGAAATCCTTCATTTCTTATTGGAAAGGAAGGCAATTTAATATATTGAGAAACAAGGTACTAATATGCCAGAAACTGGCTATTGAACACGTTGCAACAAACAGATCATTTTCTATTTAAAGATACGTTCATTTTGTAAGAAGTGTATTGATGCACATGCTCACATTTCTTCATAGAATGGCCACACCCCAGCACTGGGAACAAGAGGAGTCTCAGGGGAATTCATGCCTGGATACCTCTGAAGTCCTGCTGGAACCTCAAAAATAAGGCACAGGCAGGTTTCAGAGTGCTCCATGTCCTCATCCTACTTCCATTCAATGAATGAGCATCCCTAAAACAGATCCTGGGCTCTGAGTAACTCTGAAACCATACACATCATTGCACACCTTTAAAAATATGGCTGCATGTCAGCTGACTGTCTGTAAACTTGTTTTTTTTAATTTCCTTTTGCAAATCCCTTTGAAAGTTTCTATGAATACCATGGGATTCAATGGATTATGGTCTGAATATCACAGTAGAGCATCCATCCTCTGCATCAGACATGGCTACTATTTATTTATAGGCTATAAAGTGGGGAAATCACACTGCATACATGGTGGACCCTGGTTACAGTCCTCTCTGGATGGAGCATCTCTGAGCATCTCCTGTGAAGCTCCAAATATTTCAACAAACATTGTCCTAACAAACATTGTCCTTTGATGGGAACACTCACATCCTCTCTGTTGGGACTGTTGGAGCCTTCACTGTGATGTTCAACTCCAGTTCCTGGAGGCACATAGAGACATAAGGCACAGTGGCTCCCAACAGCTGGTTGACAAGCCCCTGAAATTTTTGTTTTTTTCCTCCTGGAGGATGCAAGGACTAAAAACTGTACACTGCTCAGGTGGGAATTCATCTGTTTCTCTTCCATCTGTGTGTTCCCTCAGTCAGCTTCCGGGACTGCTTTGCCTGTCTCCTCAGCTGCATTTCCCACTCTGCCCACAGCCACCTCTGCTCCTCCCTCCGTGCTTCTGCCATGTCCCCTTGCCCAGCCTCCCTGGCCCTGCCTCTGCCCCAGCTCAGCCTCACCTCCCCTGGGCTCCTTCATCCCACTCTTTCGTTCTGTGATCCCCTCTGTTCTCTCCACCTCACCTCACTCTGTCCCACTCCCATTCTTTTCTTCCCTGCCTCCAATTCACTTTAAATTTAAATCCTTCTCAGTGGTATTGTCTCGGTTTCTCTCCTTCTCTACCTTCCATCTCTCAGGTCTCTCCTGCCTCCTCTCCTCTTTCCCAGAGTAATGCTGAGGGAACTGCTGTTCGCAGTCCCAGTTTTCCTTGCAGACTTTGGGACTCCTCATGTGGCCTTCACTTGCAAACAGCAGCTCCAGCCGCAAAAAATAAGACACCAATTAATTCTAACAGCCAACTTTTTGCTTAAAAACCGTACACTATTTCACTTTAAAGACCAGCAGCCTCTGTCTGCCTGCAAAGTACCCAGTGCCAGGAACATATTTATAGAAGGACCTATGGAAGGAAGGGGTTTGGGGGTTTTTTGTTTTTTGGTTTTTTTTTTTTTTTTTTTAC
>VZRZ01008094.1:968981-1063435 GCA_013398175.1 Climacteris rufus | reverse complement strand
TACCACTAGTAAACACAGAGATGCGGGGATTGTTTCATTTCAAATGCATGTGCAAATTCTCCAGGGCGCAGCTCGGGGGCCGGAGCAGGAATGGGGCTTTATTTGTAAGCTGTTAGTCTTGGCAACTCCGCGAAATGTTTTCCCCCAAATGTATTTTACACTCATAATTACTGCATGGTGGGTTTATATCAAATCCCTATAACTTCAGATGTGTGACACAATCTATTAAAAGCCATACATAATTCAGGGACGCGTTTGGGGGCGGGGGTGGCGGCGGGGCCGGGGCTGCTCCGGCGGGGCCGTTCCTGGGCTGCCAGCGCCATCTATAGCCGGGCTCGGCCGCCCCGACCCCCGAGGGCCCACCCGATGCTCCCGGACAGCCCGGCCCCTTCACGGCCAGAGCAGCCCCCGGCCGGGGCTCTCCGGGAGGCCGAGGCTGCCCTGAGCATCCCCCGGCTCAGTCCCGCAGCCCGTGGCGCTGCCCGCGGCCCGGCTCGGCTCCAGCCCCCGTGGCCCTGGCTGAGATGCTTCATTGCAGGACAGATCTCAGATTTGTTTTTCTTTTCTTGCTGTTGTTGCCTTCCGAGTGGCTTTAGGGGAGCGGGAGGCACCAGAAGGCTCAGAGCCATGGGGCCGTCTGGTTCAGGAGCTTGTTGTGACCAACGCCCAGTGTGTGATGCAGAAGAGGGAGGGTAAGAAATGACAGAGTAAACATTTATTAGAAGGAGGGAACCTTGTCTTTGCTCAACATTTTTCTTGGTTTCCATTATGCAGCAAATGAGCTGTGCTCTCCACAGGAAGAAGGTGATGGACTGACTTGATGATCATTTCAAACAAGAGCTGAGCCATCCCCAGGGAGGATGGAGAGGTGGTTGGTTCTTCGTTGAGTTGGTGGGTGTTGGATTGAGCCCAGTGTGTATTCAACTGAGTATTTTGCAATCCAGATAAATGTTGAAGAGAATATGGCAGGAGGGGGACAGGGAGGGGAATAGGGAGGCAGGGAGGGAGGGAGAATTTCACCAAAAGAAAGCTCAGGCCTCACCAGGCTCAAGAACCTACTAAGCTTGGAGAAGAGCCATCAAATCTCTGTTAGGTATTCAAAAGACTGAATTGCTGTTTTGCGAAGACTTAACTCAAAAAATTAGAGCTACATTTAAAAGAAAAAGCAACAATGGACAGGTAGTGCCATTGCTTTCATGTTATGGCTCTTCTCTCTGCCACTCCTGCCAAGACAGAAGGTGATACCTCAGAAATGGTACCTAAATGTTGCAGGGAGAGGGATGTGGAAGTACCTTTGACAGATCCCTGTGGGTCCCTTCCAATTCAGAATATTCTGTTGTTTTGTGATCTGTAGCAGAGCAAGTTAACTGGCCTGACCTTCCTGGCTGCAGGGAGCTTTTATCAGGGGTGCTGTTTCCAAGCCAAGTATTAGCCGCCAAAGACAATTGAATCCAACTTGATTTCTTGCATCATTCCTCACCCTAAATGAAGGAGATTGGGTAAAGTTGAAATGGCCAGCACCCATTTCCAAGGGTGAGATGGAAGGGGTGGGTTACCCACCCTGTGACTGAGTATCTCTGCCTGACTCCACTATAAACCAGGTAACCCAACCAGTGCATTTCACAACCTGAAGAGCCAAACAGGACATTTCATCATTGCTTGTCACACAAGAGACACCTCACCTTTTACACCTCACTGAAGACAGCTGAAGCTCATGCTAAGCCTTGTGTGCACACAGTCAACAGCACTGGATGAAAAGACCTTTCGAAAGTCCATCCTGACCCCTGGAAACTCAAAATTTTCTAGCAAACTGAAAATTCATATTTGCATCTCCCCCCTTCCCTTCTTGAACAGCCCCAGGTCAACGTCCCCTGCTGAAAGAGTGGCTCTGAAGGTCTCACCATCAGCTTCGGAAATAAAACACACTCAGTGTTTCTTTCCTAACTGAGATGCCTGCTGACCTCTTCTCTCATGTAACATAAAACTTTCACACTTCAACTTCTCTGGGTTTCTTAAAGTAACACTTGGAAACACAAGCCAGTCAACACCTCGGGGAGCCAGGGCACTTGGCTAAGGCACTGCACTGCTGCTGTTAAGCCAGAGCTACACAACAGGAGCCAGAGGACCAGACAGGAGAGACTTGGGAAAAATGCAGGTAAGGGCTTCTTGCTAGGCAATATAATCCACTGGCCATTTCTGCTTCTGTCACATGCCTTCCAGCTCATTATAGTCAGGCTTTTCATCTCCTCTGCACATCTCCTTCCTGTCCAACATTTTACCTGCCCTTTTCCTCAGCCGCCTTCTAAAGAGAAGCCCAAAATGCTTCAGCAACAACACTGGCAGAGATGCATCTGACATTTTCTGAGCAGAGAGCATAACTGGGGAAGACCTTGGACAGTGAGTGTCCTCATATGTAGTAGTTGCTTTCAGGAGAAATGAGACTGAGCTCTGGCTCACCTGGGCTGTGGTCAAAGCACCATTGCCGCAGAGCTGAACCATGACAGGTTCCTTTGCAGTGGGGAGATTGCCAACCACATTTACTTCTGGGTGAAACAGGACTGAAAACATCAATTGCTCTGGATTTCTGCTTCCTGGCATTTCCCAATACAGTTCCCATGCTGTGTTCCTGGGGTTTAAAAGTCTGATAAAGCCATATGCTCAGTGGGAAGAGATTCCTTTGCGCTCCCTGCAGCGAGTGCTTGTTTGTGAGGGGCAGCTGGGGCTGCTCCGTCTCTCCCAGGCTGGTGTGGTGCTTTGTGGATCACAGGGAGTGGTAGCCAGGTCAGGGAGCTGCCATCAGCACACACTCACAGTGTGCACAGCAGGAACTGCATATTGATTCCCAGCAAGTATTGCATCACCAAGCTCATTTTTCCTTTTCCCATTGTCCCACGAAGTCTGAACTGCAGCTCAAATCCCAGAATGCCCCTTATTGGCATTTCTTACTGCAGTGAAAGTGCAGTTTTGTTCTGAAAAGGAGCTCTAGAAATGGTATTATCAGGTTCCACATTTACTGTATCTTAGTGACTTCCCAGAAAATTGCCTTAGCTTGCACACAAAGGGGTCTCTCTTTAGTTGCAGATTAAACCTGAGATCTAAAAGTGACTTTGGGTTCTGTTGCCACCAGGAATAAAGACTCTGCAACTGCAGCTTTGCTAATTGTTCTGTCAATTACTGCAAATTAATTTGCCCATATGTATTTATCGCTGTGCTACCAAAATTGCACTGAGAGCTAAGGAATACACTGGTAACAACAGCTTTGCTATGGAACCTTGCAGCTTTCCTTTGGTGTGCTCCAACACAACACTATCTGCTGATCCTGCAAGGGAGGCAGAGGAGGTCAGGGCCTAAACCAGCATCCACCAGACTGGCAAGAACAAGTGTTGGATGTGATCTCTGACAGGTCTTGAAGAAAGTGTTAGTCCGAACAAAGATTTTTTTTTTTTTTGAAGTGCCACAATTTTAAATGGGGAAAACATCAGAATTACAAACAATCTCCCTTAGTCAAAGGATCTTCTTTCTTTTACTGTAATTAGGCAAGCCCTGCTAGGTGAAGTCAGATGAACAGTATATAAACCCAGTTAATATAATAATAACATGTGTGATTGTGTGTAATGTGGCAGGCAATTGTACACTAAACAGGAGCATTAGTGGTCACTGCACATGATAACTCACTGTGACACCTCTTATTTTCCACTGTACAGAAAGAAAGAAAACAGAATAATATCCTTCCCCATGGCTCCCTGTATTTTACAAAAAGCTTGTCATTAAAGAAGTGTAATTTTCTATTCCAATCTCGACAGACAGTTCTTTTGCATAAAATATTCTCCTGCTCTCTGCCCCTTATTCCCTAGAGCTTGGCTCCCAAAAGACATTAGTCCCCTTTAGAACAACCTCCACAGGAACAAGGCGCTCCAATTCACCTAAAATTCAGGGATATCAAGCCTGACAGCTCCACACGCTGAACTCCAGCTCTAAAATGCCCTCTGCTTTTCAGATTCCCAACAGCTGAACTCTTCAACGAGCAATTCGAGTTGTTTGCATATTAGAAAACAATCAGTATATGTCAAGTGAAATATCAATATAGATTTCTTTCCAATAAAACCTTTGTAGTTGTGTATAAATTAATCAGTTATAAAATGTATCAAGCCTGACAAATAAACCTTTTACTATGTATAACTATAATACTAAAGATATTCATCATCCTACAGTGAAGAACAGTTTTATAGAAAATATCTAGTCTTTTATGTTTTTATAGAGTGGTTGAAATATTTTGCACAAATTCTCTTAATAAAAAAAAATCATTTTTTCTCCCTGAAATATTTTATCATTAAAAATTGTTAACTTAATTAACATAATCAATTTTCTTTGGCATTCCCTGTGTCTGTTTCTGCTGATACTGTTATTAAAGATTTGATCAGAATGATGTTTCAAATAATTTTAAAATTTGTTCTCAAAATCTCATCTTCTCTTCCTGGAAAGTAATATAAAAAAATGAAAGAGATACTTGAAAAAGGACTCTGGAAAAGGTCTGGGGATTTCTGGGACATGTTGAAGAAAAAATACATTTTAAAGAGTTGAAGTGTAAAATAAGTATATATTCAGTACTGCAAAATAGACAATGTGCAACTCTTTATGCTGTTTTCTTAAAGTGGTTTCTTCAGTTTTGAGCAGCTTTCTGCACTTCTGTTTCTGGGAAAGGCATGATTCGTTAGAACTTTTTGGATCTTCTATCAGTTAATACTCTATTACCTTTTACAACACCAGAGCTTGGCTAGATTATCACTGCAGAGAAAACACAAACACATTTATACAATAGATGTGTTTATTTTACTGCACATTATAGGTGTGCACATAGAAGAATGTTGCACGGGAAACGCGTTCCTATAACACATAACTATAAAATCTACTCGATATAAAGTAATGCTTACTCATAGATAATTGTACATAGGAACGATAGAGGCAAAATCCTTCATCTCTGTGCAATTTTGTGAGTGAAGGCTTTGCAAATGGAAGTTCAATAGAGCCACCCTGGCTGGAGCACAGCACACGCTGGAGCCGCACAATTCTTATCTCACTGGTGGCTCTCGCAAGGAAAGATATGAAAGTCTCATTCTTTCATAAGAGAGCTGCATGGAATTGAGGATTGTATGGTTCTGGGGAGACTCACTGTATAATATCAGAAATTGCTAGACATTTGAAGACAGAAATGTCTTTCTCCTTTGAGTATTGCATCCTAAGTGCCAGCCAGAAATGATTTATACATGCTCCTCCTTATTATGGACTACACATAATAAGGGCATGATAGAAATCGTATCTGCATAGATTCAGGCAGTTCCAAGAGATCTGCTGCCAGTTTTGTTTGACAAGACACTCAATCAAGTGAAAAGGTTCAAAATATTTCAGGAGGAACCTTCTGCATTTTTAAGACCCAATATTTGTATCCACGTAGCAGAAATCCTAAATGAGAGCCATGTTAGGCTATAGTCACACAAAGTTGCATTTTGCAAAGAGCAAAATATTTTGAGCTTGGCTGCCAGTGTTTGAAAATAAATATTTTATTCATTCTATAATTTCAGTAAGATCCAACACATTCCTGTTTCTTCTTTGGAATAATGTGAAACAGGGTAATAATGTGCTGGAAACAGAATCTCAAAACCCTTTTTATGTATTATTTTATTAATTGGGCTGGGGGAGTTCCATTACATTAGTTATTGCCTCTACAGCTCTCTTCAAATCCTACCTGATCTTTGAAATGCAGGTCGTTTTCCAAAGAAGCAGATGCATAAAGGAAAACAGAGCACTTGTGAGAATTTTATACAGAGAGAAATTATAGTGATGGGAATTGACATTCCTTAGAGTGCATCAGATTTTCCATGGAATGTTCCACTGCTCCCATGGAGGCCCAGTTCATCCAAACTTGAGCAATCCCATTAGAGTGAGTAAAACTACTCAAATGAGTAAAGCTTCACAGTACTTGTCTCTGACAGGCAAGGAAGGAGGGTAGATCTTGTCCTTAAAAAACCAAAAGCAGCTCAGCCTGAGGGATTGGCTTGGCTGTCGCTCATAGAGTTAAACCTCCCCATCACCTCCCACATCTTGAAAATCTGTGGATATGTAAGTCATTAGGCTGCTCCTAGAAAAGCTCTTTTTCTAAGACAATATTGTGCAGCACAAACTGAGTCATGTGTAGGCCAAGAGGCTGTGCCAGAGCAAAGCACCGAGGAGTAAAACATTCACTCTTCCAGCACTTACTGCACTGACAGCTTGATAAAATGGTTCAAGGCATAATGTTCAAACAGAGGGAGAAAAAAAATTAAAAATGTAATAATAAAGTTAAATGTAACTGTTTTAAAGTATAATTCTTTTGAGAGCTCAGTTTTATGTTGGGCCGGCATTTGAAGCTGCACTAGTCATTATTAATGGGAAGCACAGATAGAGGAGATTTAAATCACTAAAGTAATAAAATCTGAACGAGGGCTAGCACCTTGAAAGGCTCTTGGAGAGAAGATTGCATACAAATGCAATTAAAACGATGCTTATAAAATACTAAGATGTTAATTGGGTTTAGTCCCAGAAGCCCCAGCAGTACAGTATGTCAGAAGTTAGCTGGTTTGAAGTTTAAAAAGAGTGGTTTAATTTGTACACCTTGTCCTAATTACGAAGCTTTCTGCAGCCTGTGTATCGGCATGGTTTATTGTAGCTTAGAGCTTTGTAAAACAAACACACACCAGTTAATTGGGTTATTGCAATGGAAAATTGGGCTGCAGAACTGAAACCTTCCTTGCTAGTGTTTTTTTACAGCTTGTAATGAACGCTCCAGCAATGTCAGGATAGACTGATTTGTAAGGTGTGCAGTTTACAACTTGGTTATACCGCTGGTCCGAAAAATAGGTGATACAGTGAAAACAAAGACTAGCACGATATAATGTTGCTGAGCTGGTGGGTTGAAGCCCCAGCTGGCTTATTTATATCTTGAAATCCCCCAAATACTCCAGCAGGTCTGAACTCTACACTCCCACATTCGAGAAAGGACCGTAATAAGGCAGGGAGAGAATACCATGGTTGTTCGAGGAGCCCGTGGAGGCTGTGAGCACCTGCTGGGGGTCCTGTGAGGTCGTGTGTTTTTTCTCATAATCAGTAAATAAATACTTAGAATAAGAACAGAGTAACACAAAGAAAGGGGCAGAATGGGAGACTTTACTATTGAAGTGCTGCTCAGGACCACTCTCCTTGGAGTTCCTTTGTGCTGTTCAGCTGATATCATTTCTTCGTGTGAAGGACACTTTCCAAAGGAAAATCCAGCCTCTCCCCTCCTGTCTTGCTTCAGTCCAAACTTCACAGAGCTGGGGGTCTCAGAGCACACTGCAGCAAAGTCCTGATACAGGTCATGAAACCTCCCATGTGTGGTTTGCTGTTATTTATGGTTAATCAGGCTCTGAGCCTGACAGCCCCCAAACTCATACCAAACACATAAAAAGCTACTCTGCTGAGGTCAGTGGACTCATCCTAAAGTGAACCATTTAGGAGGAGTGGAGACCAAACCTCCTGCCATCAGCTCAGAGACAGTGTGACCCCAACCTTTCCACCCTGCTCCGGTTCTGCCATTCGAGGCCAGATCCCTGGAAAAGCTTGGAAATTCTATGAACCATCCAATGCTGCAGAGGGTTGTGTGAAAAATTGGCATGGCTCTGATTTGGGTCCTTGATGTGGGGACTTCCTTTAATCAAGGGAAGTTCTCCCCTAACTCCACTGGGAACTGCTCTTTGTTGGTCACTTTGGGACAGGTTTCTGCTGAAAAGCAGTGAGTGGTCCAGGCTCATCTGGGTCTGGACCTGCCCCACTGCAGATCAGATCTGTGTCTGTTTGGAGAAGTGTGGGAGCACACACAAAGGGAAAGCTGGTGATGCACCGGGAAAGTGGAAGGTCTGATTTCCTGCATTTTTCTCAGAAGAGTGACTGCAACAGAGCCATGCCCAAATCTGTGGCAGCAAGGATCTTGGGGCACATCAAGAAACAAGTCAGGGCATTACAGAACTAATATAATGTGTGACTAGTCCTACAGCCATCAGACTGCAGGACAGAGGAGGGAATATCCCTTTATGATCTCATCTATATGTATTATTTATATCATTATGGGCACAGCTGTCTGGTTAGGCACTAAAAGGCCACTTTAATTAGTCTTCAGGTAGCAAGTAAGTTGCTGAGAGGGAGGAATGGTCATGCAATCAGAAATATTAGCTTTTTGCAGTGCAGGTGACATGAGTGGTATCAATGCTTCATATGCAATGAGTCTAACCTGCTGCAGTCCTGACACACATCAGATAGCTCAGAAATGGGTAAGTATGTACCTACGCAGATAAAGTCCTTACTACACATAGGAAAGTGATATTGGTTTTGTATCACTACTACTGGTTATGTTGATAAGAAATATATGCTAAGAAAATAAAATTTATCACTGGGAATTCCAGGTTTCCAGGTCGACCCTTCCCACCTTTCCCAGGAAGCAGCCTGTCCACACAGCTATCACTTGCCTTTAAAGGTTGCAAAGCCCTGCCCTTTTCCAGTCTTGAGCAGTTGCCACCCCAATTGCTGCATTTACATTCTACTTAAGGTACATCAGGGCATAATCTCACCTCGTTGAGGAGGGGATTTACATACACAGCTTCCATTAGCATTTATAGGCAATATAGATATAACTCACAGCCCAACACAGAGTGAAAATATAATTATCATAACCATTGCCACATTGCACGAGGCTTGGGCATTCTGAGGTATAAGTCTAATTAGCTCTAAGCTGTAGAAGATTTGAGGGTGGTAGTTTCTTTTTGACTTACTGCTCAGTGCTTGGTCTGAATATTCAAATGTATTGCTTTTTAAAGCAGCTCCTTCATGGCTCACTGTGAAATGTCAAAACTCCCTTATCTTACTGACTTTTTGTAGAGGTCCCTGCAGGCGCGTTAAGAGACATTTTTAGCCTGTTCTGTTGATCTCTCTGTTCTGGCTTCATTGTTTATAAATGCAGAAGACCAATGCTGCAATGGTAACACTTTTATTTTTTATTCACCAGGATTTGCAAGCAGTGAAGTTATGTAACACTAAAAGGAGACTTACATGTCCTGTTTCCAGATAAATGCATTTTCTGTGCTGAATTCACTTCAAAAGTTTATGATATTTGCAAAAATGGCAACTCCAGTCTTATCTTATAGGTCTGTCATCTTTCATTGTGTGCAATGTTCCCCAAACATTGGGAACAGTCACTCTTGGCTTCCTGTGCAGACAAAGAAGAGAGAAATACACTGCCAAGACACAAGATTTTGGATGGATGGAATGATGCTCAAGAAGGCCTATTTCTATTTATCGAGATGAGAAATTTCTCCCACCTTCTCTTAGGGACCTAGCTGATGTACCTAGACTCCCCTTTGCGAACTATTGATTTTAGCATGCTAGATCCATAACAATCCTGAGGTAAAAGCCAAAGTCTGCAGGAGCACCTATTACAGAATAATTTCCTTTAAAGGATCTACGAAAGACAAGTGCCTGTAAACTTGTCTTTTATAGGAGGCCAAGCCTCAAGGTTCTTTTTTAGTTTCACTTTCCTCTACAGAATGAAGGGTTTGCTTGGATACAGAATGAATAAGAAATAATGAGCAAGACCTTCAAAGTTTGGGCTTTCCTCTACTAAGAGGCACTACAGGATTCCCAGTAGCTGACTATATCCACTAGCTCAGCTCAAGTGGGCTGCACATTATGCCAAGTGCTCCCAATGCCACTTGAACTCTGAAGTGCATCTCCAATCACAAATGATCTGCTGTCTCAAGAGCCTGCAAAGAAGCTTAACTCCTGGGCTTGATGGGGGGGAATCTTTGTTACTCCTAAGGTTGTATCTTCACATCACAGCCAAGTCAGCTGAATGGAAAGACACTGCCAAAAGGGAGATCCCACCACAGCCTCCATCTACAGCCACATGCCTCAGTGTCTCCCTTCCCTGATGAATGTATCCATTACATGGTCACTGGACAGCTCAGGCATCTGGCTGACTTGCAAAGCAAATGAATGTTTTTCTGCTGGATCAGCCACTTGAGTCAACTCATCCTGTAAGGACAACAGCCCCTAGAAGTTTCATCTCTTGGGCATTCAGTTATTCCATGTAAAACAAGGAACTTGCAACAAAAATAACCTTAATTTTTTCACAAATCTGTTTTGACCAAAAAGTCGAGTGTTGGAGGGAATGTGATGAGGGAGGATGGAATGGAAAATTTTCAGTAAGCAGTTTCCTACCCTGATGCCTTCTTATAAATGCATTGACAATTTCGAAACTGAAACTCTCCATCAAGCCCCTGGGCTGCCTTTCTGCTGAGGTTGCCTTCCAAAACAGGGCACTCTGTCCCCTTCCAGTCCTGCTCCTCTCTCAGCTGGAGTATCCCCCTCAGGCCAGCATGCAAGAGCAATGCTCCTACAGCCGGGATGAATCTCTGGAGAGAAAGTAAACACTGGTCGCTCCTTTTCCTTCCTGGATGTGTGGCAAACTCTGCTCCACCAGTGATGCAACTGGCTGGTCTGAGCTCACAGAGAATTCCCTCTGCCGTGGCACCACTGCCACTTCCATCTCTGTCTGACTCCTCCCGAGGCACTGCCAGCCGGCTTTGTCCCACGCGCTGTTCTGGAAACGGGAGATAAGTGACACACTCCAACTTGCTGAGGGCTTTGGGAAAGTCATCGTGCTGGAGGAGCTGTAGGAGAAGTCTCCCTGGGAATAGCAGCTCATATTTAACCTCCCCTAGATCATGTCAATGTGAGTCTGGAGAGAACAGGTCTTTCATTTCTCTTCCTCAGCAAGCTACCATATGTACTTCATCCCCCACTTAAGCTAGGAGATTGATGGCTAAATTGCTTAACCCTAGTGTTTTTAATTAATTAGGTCTACTTCATAGGAGGTTTAACACAGTAGTTTAATTTAGACTTTGCTCAGTGTGTGATATAAAATCCAGATTTATTACTATTTTTTATCAATTTTTATTTTTATATGATTCAGTCATATAAAAAGACTAGTGTCTGTTATAGACTTTAAAAACTGATTCCCTGTAGGTATTGTAAAGTATAGGGTCTATTATATGACAGTAGTGTGTTTATAGCTGAGTTTTGGTGCATTGTTCAGGAATCCTTTCAAGGACAACATAAAGAAAAGACATTTTGTTCCATAAAATAGTGAGGGAACATACCTGTTCTTTCTAAATATCATCTTACAATGCTTTTAAATAATACTGAAGTGTACGGGATAACCATTGCTTTAAGAAACTAAAGAGAAAAATACTTTGAATCTTTAGACAAAAAAGGCACAATTGTTGATAACTCTTTCGTAAAAGACCTGCAGATCTGTAACCTGGTGAAATTCACTGTTACTCTCGGTTAATGAGCAATTTGTTAGTTAACAGATGTTGTTATTAACATGAGAGGTACCTGGTTTATAACAGAAATACTTAATCATGGTCTGGGGTGGCAGAATCATTTATAAGAGCCAATGCAGTGGCATTGTGGCAACTGTAAGTGTTGCCATGTGGGAACACAAGGTGAAGGGGTCACATATCTATTCTGGTGCATGTGTTTGTGCTCTATCCTGGGGCATTCTGGTGCACTTTGCAAAATTCAAGCCAAACTTACTTCAGAAGAAACACAAGTGAAGACTTCAGGGACACCATTTCAGTCAGGGAGCTGGTTATATTCTATTGATTTTATCAGCCATATTCTGTTGTGCAAATCTGGCCCCATTAATATAGAAAGTGCAAAAGATCCTAAAGATGAGCCAGGACTGGAGGTCACATGAGGACCTTACCTTCCCAACAGGCAAACTGACAGGTCCTTGTCTCTATAATGTGACAAAAAAACCAAGCACCTTCTAAATATGAACCTAACCTTCTAGATGAAAAGTTATGTCTGTAAAGTCTCAAAAGTTTTATGCTAAGTTTGAACCCTTCTAAGGTGTGCAGCCACTCTGAAATACAAGCAGTGACCACACTTCACAAGAAAATAATGTCTTGACACTACCTATAAGCCCATATAGAAAATGTTACCTAGAGAGGCTCTAAAAAGGGAAACCGGGATACTTCTTGTCACCAAACTTAAAATCATGAAAGTAGCAAACAGGCAGGAAGGATCCAGCTACACTTTTTGCCTTTGCTTCCAGCTCACCAAACATTTCCTCCTTCCTTTAAGTATCTGTCTGACCTGGGCAGACCTTCATCCAACCTTCATTCTTGAGTCAATCCTCTCAGTCACTGCACAGGCTGCTCTAAAAGTGGTGGCAGCTGAATGCAGGTTATTGATAAGCTGAAGACATCAGAGCCCCTGGTATCATCAGCACCCAGCAGCACTTCAGCAGCAGCTCCATCACAGATGAAGAGGACTTGGAGAGAAGCCACTTCTCAGTATAAGCCTCCTGTATTCCTCAAGGGAAAATTATGTACTTGCCGAATGGTCAGTCCTTCCAAGAAAGACAGTGGATTCTAAAGATGTGAAAAAGCTCCAGATTTTCAAATTAACAGCCCAAGAGTATCACTCTGTAAAGCAGGAAGACTGGGGAAAGAAGTACAGGTTTTATTTCTTACTCTTTCCTAGGTAGTGTCAACTCAAAGCAAAAGCCCATAGTATTTCTCATGCAAATGTATTCAGGCAGGGCAGCTGACAATAAAGGCACAATAATATGTGGTTTGAAAAAAAGCTCTATTAGAAGAAGGAAAAAGTGCAGGTTAAAAGGTAAGCTTGTGGCTTAGATCCAAATCAGCATATTGACTCAGCTTTACAGATCCCCAGCCCAAAATGAATTCCACACAATAACTAAGCAGTTGCCTTCCAAAGGTGTTAAGCCTATTTGCGCTGTGTTTGTTTTGGAATGGCCAATAAAACAGCTTTAGATGATGTCAAACAGTGCTTAGGCCCATACAGAGGGAGACAGCTGCTCAGATAAATACTCAACCCCCAAACCATGTTCTGTTTTATAAGTCGTCAAAAGCTCTTTGAAAATCTGCTTGATACGTAGCTGGGAGCTAATGCAAGTTCCTCACACCTGCCAAACCACTCTGGGCAAGTCAGGAGTAGACAGTAAACTCAGCTACCAGTCAGCCTTGTGCTATTATTTCTTCTTAGGAATATTATAGAGCCTTCTTATATCTTTCTGAATAGTAAACTCCATATGACACTGTAGTGCCTGAGATCAGGTGCTGCGACTGCTTCTTGCAGCATAAAAGTGGCAGATAGTCTCAACCTTGTATCACCAAAGCTGCCCAAAGGAACTTCCCATCATTTTACTTGAGACAAATGCTACTGCCAGGCCAGTCCCTCACACAGTTCCTTCTCTCTATATATATCCTTTTCTCTGTTGCTCCCTTTGACCTGTAAATAAAACCCCTCAGACTTAAACTGCATCTTTAGCCTTAGATTTCCAGACAGATGTAAACTGTACTTCTGGTATAATACGTCATAAGCACTATGTAAGCTCTGAAAAGAGAATCATTCCAGTGGTTTTGGGCTGAGAGAAGGCTCCAGTCCTTTTCCATGTTACACTGGTGTCAACTAGCAGTAATTCCATAAAAGCCAAGGAGATCATCAGAGTTAAGAGCTGAAGGTACTCTGTGGTCCCACATTCAGTCTCAGACCATATACAACTCCAAGTGGTTAAGAAAATGCTCCCTGTGCCAAGCAAAACACAGAGGGTACTTTAGAGCCTAACAGCACTTACATTTAAAATCCTGAGCTCTGGTTTAGAACCAGCCACTGGCAGAAAAAATAACTCAGAGGGACATGTCCTGGTGTCCTGTTTACCTTTGCTGTGAATTGGGAAAAGGGAGGGAGGACAAGGAGCTTGTTGCTGACTTGGTGCTGTGTTTCTGTCAGACAGGGCTGAGCCAGACTAACGTACCAACTATAGCAATATTCTCCTGGGCACAGGAGAAGGAAAAGCTGCCAAGAGATGTTTTAGAAAAAATATGTGTGGGTGGGCTTCCTGCAAGTGCTTGAGTCGAACACACCAGCTTGAGTCCTTCCTAGAAAGACAAAGCTACAATTCTGGGCATAACATACACAATTTTGATCCCATAGTGCTCCATGTTGCTGGTTAGGAGAGATGGTTGGTTAATGGAACTTTGTACAGATTCATGTCCCTGCCTTCGCTTCAGGGGACTTGAACAAATGTTTAAAAAAAAACCCCAAAGCAGCAAAGTGGAAAAAATCAAAGCAAAAAGACCAGTACATCCTTTGTCCATAGTGGTCTCTATGCTATGACTTATCCAAAGTGTGGATCAGAACTGGTAGGATTCCTCAGAGTTACTGAAAACCAACACAGTTACTTCCTTCTGAAATGCTGATGAGAAGTTGAAACTTTGAGAGAAGGTGAAAATTAAGGCAGATTGTTTGATGGCAATAATGGTTTCTTCAATGCAACATGATCATTTGCTTTTTAGAAAGAGGAAAGAAGGGATAACATGGCCAACACCAATCAAACCATTCACAATGGCCAAAAGAGATGGATCCGAGGCCTTCAAGTACTACAAAGAAGCCAAGTAGGGTAAGGAGAAAGATGACAAGAAGTTGGATACAAGTGCAAAATTATTTCCTTTCCATTCAACATAATAATAGACCTACAGCTGACCTTGAAACTTCCAAAAGGTGCCCTTGTATTGAGGCCTGGAAACAGTAGAAACAGCAGAGGCCTTCTGATCTCTAGGAACTTCACTCACTCACTGAACTTTTGAGCTGTCGTTTCCAATAAACTTGGCTACAGATGAACCAGAACTTTTTTTTTTTTTTAAAGGACAAGAAAGGTTTTCTGGAAAAAAGAATTGTGGGGATTTTTTTCCCTTTGTCGTTCCATTTGACGTCCAAAAAACTACAATATCCTTGTGGAGTAGAAAGTGAAATAGATGGAAGAGGAAAAGCAGTAAGAATAATGTTACAATGAAACCACAAGCAACAGAAGAGGAAATGTTAAAGACCCCAAACCCAAAGAGAAAAATCAAGCTAAGAGCACATCTTTAAAGCAAGTGAGACCCAAATGTGCTTAGGGAAATTAAGTGATTCCCTATACGAGCCACTTTCTCATTTTAAAATGGGCTGATAATGATTAGCAACCAGCATATTAAATGAATATCTCTTTCTACTATCAAAAGTTTTAACTTGCCTGTACCAGACTTGACTCCTAAACCTAAGCAGTTCAGGAAGGTGACCTGAGATGACAGCAGAGGATGACACGCTATTGACTACAGTGAAGAAGTAGGAGGAACGATTGTGCCTATCAATTATTAAACAGAAAGAAAGGAAGGACCTGGTGAATAACTAATACATGGAAGGTTCCACCTCTGTGCTCCTCGCAGACTTTGATAGCCTGGATTTATAAGAAGAGGAAGCTTTACTACAGGAAAAAAAATGTGAAATGATCAAATGGTTTCTCTTTAATTAAATAGTCATAAAAAACTTATTTGCTGACAATCTGATGTAGAGCAATGTAATCTTTGGGGTACTAGGCAAATGTTCCCCACATTACTCAGACTGGAGAGCCCAGAGTTAGACAGCAATTACGCTGAGGACTAAATCCCTGAGTCACTTAAAACCTCCACAAAATGCTTGGTGGCACTGTTAATATAGCCAGTTAGGAAAATCTTTGCTGATAAATGGGAAGAGTAACAGAACAGCAATAGATTCCTATGTCTGCTGTGTAGTCAATAGATTTGTCTTGTACTTTATTCAAGCTGGGTGCATTTCACCTCGTGCAGAGAAACAAAGCAAAATTTAGGCTACATGAAAGTTTGTGTAAGCCAAAGCTTTCCAAAGCTTCCTGAATACTCCCTAGCTGTTCCCATGAGTTCTGTACACAGATTTTCATTTTCAAGCAGAGAAGGACTGTAATTTTTAACTTATTTTAATCGTACTGCCACTTCCTGTCATTCTGTGCCTACTCTGCATCTTGTATATTGACCCTCCTGATGTAGCAGAGATTTACAAGCAGAACTACCTTGCTGAGGCCCTTTAGGTCCCAGAAATAGAAAGAACCTTGCCAGAGGTAGATGCATGCATGAAATGAGATAGCATATTCTACATCTGATAAAGCTTCCTTGGCTTAGCTGTCTGAAAATCATTACCTGCATCTATTTCTGTAACACATATTGATCAAAAAAGTGCATATTTCTTACTGGCTCTCAAAACCCAAAGTTTTAGCCAGATATAATCTGAACTGACATGTCTACCAAAATGGTGATATGCTACAAGAAAGGCAAAGAAAAAAACCTCCCTTAAATGATCCCGCTCACAATAGAACAAGCAGCAAATGTCACCAAATCTATTTTTTTAACTCCTGATCTACTTTTTAAGAACAGAAGTACAATTCACCTAATGACCTTTATAATGAAGAAGTGAAAAAAACACTTCTAGGCTTCATTATGATGAGAGTAATTCGTAGCAAATCCATTGACTCCTGTGGCATAACCTCAGCCTTACACCACTGCATCCAAAACTCCCTCAGCATCAGTGGAGCTGCAGCAGGTTTCCTTTGCTGCCTTAGATCCAGATCCCACCATAAATCTCAAGTTTCATGTGGCTGGGAAGGAGGAAGTTTTGGTTTTCGAGTCTACCATGAGCTGGCAGTGGCAGTTTGTTTTAAAAGGCTGTTGATATTTGCATCCATCTCAGATCCACAGAAAACAATGGCTCTAGCATGGGAAGGTCCAGACCTGTGGCTAATTTGTTTAATGGGAGAACTTTTTGCAGAGAATTTTGATGTAGAATTAGAAAGAGAAGTGAAGTCAGGGGACTTGGAATCAGTTTTTGTTCTGACACATCCTTGGTTCTCAATAACATGGAGAGTCACCTTCAACATTACAAGCTCTAGTGAGAAAGTTACCTCAACCTACAAGGTGCTGAGCACTTCCAGCTCCTTTTACATGTGGTGGGAAGAGGGCAGCTTGCAGGATTAGGGCCTGTGGGTGACAGGAACACCAAGAGCCCCTTCCAGCTCCTGCACAAGGAAGAAAGATCCTCAGTCACACCAGAAACCAGAGCAAAGACTGAGCACAGCAAGCTGGTGTCAAGGCACTGGCGTAGGGATGCCTCACTGAACAGTTGGGGTTTAATAGGCTGGATATTGTCCCAGCATTTGGTATTCATAGATAATAATAGAGATTAGGTTTACTTAATGTATTTGCTATTTAGGCAGATGATTCATGTTAAGCCATCGGCATTCAGTGGCAAACATCATTAGTTCAAATTGTATGAGAGAAAGGCCCAGGAAGAGGAGCCACAATCTGGCCTCTATCATAAACAGCTGTGTTTCTAAATCACCATTTTCGGGTTGTTTCCTGTAGTTGTTGGTATATACTGTACACTGAAAATTAGGCCTCAAAAACACTTATTAAAAATTTATACAGCTTATGACAGGCTCTTTCAGAAACATAACCCTTAACTAATTCATGTTCACTTACCCTGCAGTTTTCTATTTATAATACTTTACAATTTCTATGTATTTGTACCATAAATTATTCAGTGACATCAAGGTTTTTATTTTGATGAGAGAATTTTTGATGAATTTGACAGAGTAATTACTTCAAATCCTGTTCTGGATCGCTATGAAAATATTTAATTTTATTTACTCCAATAAATAATTAAAATGTGAGAGTAGCAAGCATACTTGCAGAGCCTTATAGCCTGTGACTTCTGTTTGCTTCTCCCTAATTAAAATAGCAATGTTTATGTGTGTACTGATTTAAAATAATAATAAATTACCAACTGGGAAGGGACATCTAAAGGAGGAGGAAAAAGGCTCCTGTAGCAACAATAGTCTTTAACACAGGAAAAAATATTCTGGAGAAATAGGAAGATATTGATTCCCCAATACTGTTAGATAGGGGCAGTAGAATCACAACAAGGTACACGTTACTCAAATGAAGATTATTTCTTTTGGGTATTCAAAGTCTAAGAAATGGGAGTCTTTTAGATGCTCCCAGCTGATTCAGCAATATTAAGTTAAGCACGTGCTTAGCTTGAATACAGGAACATCTCTTACTTCAAGAGCTCACTTACTACAAGAACATTCATGCTCAGATTTAAATTATAGAAGTTCTGTTCTGGCAATAGCCTAAATCTTCTGCTAAATCGAAGATTAAAATGATAGTGTCTCTTAACTCGCTCTGAATTAATTCAAAACAAACACTCTTTGCTCCACTGAGGACAGCTCAGGTCACAACAGTCACTGGCGTGGGCTGCAGTCCTCTACCTCCTCCAAAGAATTTACATGGGTGAAATCTGTTTCCAAATCTCATATGTAATTTTACAGCTTTCATGTCACAGGGTTCAAAGACAGAAAAAGTGAATGTGTAAAAAATGGAGAAGGAAAGAAAAGCCTGAACCCTCAGAACCCCTTAGTTATTTTACAGGTAACAAACAGATACATATTAAAAGTTTCTAATTACATCAAGCATAGAAGTGCATAGTCATTATCATATAATAACTGGTTAATTACCTCACTAGTTGGTTTCTTTTTTTACATTAAAACTTTTTCATCATTGCCTGGCACAATGGTGATCTGGTTACCCACAGACTGGCAACTGACAAAATCCAACATTTCTTGGCAAACTTTGTATTTCACAGGATTGGAGTGTAGTGAGGATGGGACACTGAAAAAGAGCTGCAAGGAAAAGTAGATATGGTTTGCTTTTTCCTACAATATTTTCACGGCTGAAAGAAGTAAATCCCAGCTGATCCTAGCTGGCAGTGAAGGATGCAGGGTTTTGGTGCTTTAGTGGCAGGTAAGAAATGAGTAGCAGTAGGCAAACTCTGGCTGAGTCAGAGTTGTTAGCAGTTTGCTGGACTAATTCAAACTGGACAGGTGAGATCTCAGTCCAGTACCCCCTGGACAGGTGTTCATAGCTCCCCAAAACACCAACAGCTTTGGTGTCAGCATCAGCAGAACAGATGTAATCTGAATATTCACAGGGCTGGTGATCTGAACGTCAATGCCTTTGGGACATACCACTACCCTCAATTACTCCATAACCTCAGCAGGGTTCACCTGTGTATCCGAAACACAAATTCCTTCATCCTTGTATACCTTCCCATGATACAAATAATTTGCAGGCTAAGCATCAGAGGAGGAGATTTTAACCCCACACACAGGCCATGGCAATGCTGCAAAGGGCTCTGGATATGGTGCTACACCACAGAACTCACTCCCAGCTCCCCTACAGCTTGGTCATTCTCTGTCCTTCACAGCAAGCACACGCACATGGATACTCATGGACAAAAACACACACCCTGTGATTTCATGGTGAGCTCTGATATGACTGGAAGTCACAGCAGGTAATAAATTCTCACTGCTGGTATCGGGTTGGATTGCACGCCAGTGGGCTAATCCAACAGCACACCCTAATAACCCAACTTTCAGCTTGCTGCAAAAGCAATTTCTGTGCAATGTGCCATATTTCCGTGGCAGTGCCTCAAGTCACAAGGAGTAACACGTTCTGTCACAGGCTGTTGTAAACACTCGGGCTGCTCGGCATGTACCATGCGCGATTCGTCTGAGCGGAGACCTAAAATCTTACACCTGACTGTTCCACTCACTATCAAGCCTAAATAAAGCCTCAATGGCAGAAGCAAGCAGGGAACACAAACCAGTTGTGACTGGTGCTCAGAGCTGAATGCTGAGGAGCAGAAGACATGCAGTGGGGTTTCTGTGGTTTTTGTAGAGACAGTGGAAGGAGCAGCGTTAAGGGAGGATGTAGCCCAGGGATGTGCTGAACACCAACCAAGCACTTCCAGGCAGTGGGAGAGGAGGAACTGGAACTCGTCCTTTCTGGGACTAAACTCCAAGTGTTCACCTGGCAATGGGTTCAGGCACAATGTGATTTTCAGCTGAAGGAGGTCTGGTAGCTAAAAGGAGCACAGAAGGCCTATTTGACTTCTATTTCTGGCCCTCCTATTGATTTGTTTGTAACCTCAGGAGAGTCCTGTCTGGGCCAAAGTGTTCTCAGGTTGGAAGTCAAAAGTTAATTTAAGATAATGCAGCTGTCAAATAAGTGTTTGGATTTTCAGAGATGATAATATCAAGGAATGGAAGAAGAATGCAATAGAAGGCACCTCTTTGGTAACATTTTATTTGCACTCTTACGAAGACATGAGTCTACAGAAGAGCAGCCTCTGTGACATGTAAAACAATATTTGGCATCTGTTTTTCCCTTCATCCTTCCCCCTTCTTTTTTTTTTTTTTTTTTTTTGTTTCAAGTGTGTGCAGCAAACACCAAAGATTTTATTTTTCCTTTTTAATGGAGCGATTGTTATTGACTACCTGGTGCCTGTGTTCACAGGGTAGGAAAACAACCCAATAAAATCTACTGAACCTAAAAATAAAGAACCCAAAACAACAACAGGAACTCTCTGTATCAGGTGCACCTGGAGGAAAGGAATGCTGCAGTTTGTGCAGTCTATTGCACATTAGGAAATATGATTCTCTGGTGGGTCTGTCTATACCCCACTAAACAAGGGACCTGGGACACGATGCATGCTTGTCCCACTACTGCTCTGGGCTACCCCATGCAAGGGATGCACAGTATGAATGGTTGAACTTATTCAAAAATTTTCAAGTTCCTTGGCTCCCCTTAGCTTTCAGAGGGTTTGACTGCCCTTTCTTTCCAAAGAGCCCTTGTCTTTGTCTAAATCTGTGACAATGTTGAAAACAAGTTCCAGCACAAAAGCCATATTAAAAGTCTGGACCAGCTTGCAGAAAAAACAGTGAATTAATCAGGGCTTGAAAATTTGTTTTAAAAGCTCAAAAAGTTTATGAAGCTTGAAAATCACAAAGTTTAAGAAATGATCCTCATTATCAAGCCCTGTCCATTATTTTCCAAAGACTGTACCAATAAAACTGCAACAGGCCCAAGAACTAATTTACATTTGCAATTGTTTGGCACTGTATTTAAGCCTCTTCTCTCCTTTGCCAGTGTATTATTACTATTTGCAAATCATTAAATGTTGACTGCAAGAGAAGCAGACATACAGGGTATAACTTCTATTTCAACTCAAGACCCTTGTTCCTCCTTCGAGAATGAGGGCATTAAGTACACCTGGACATAAATAGTGCTGGAGTTTTACCATCAAAAAACACTAAAGATTTTAAATTGTGTAAAAAAAAACAGGTAGAAAAAGTCCTTCCTCCAGAAACTTCTTGGGTGGGAAGTGGCATCAGTCACACCACAAGGATGGGAGGAGCAAGCACTTTTTATTGGAAAATAAAGATGTGAGTAAATCTACGATGATGAATATAAAATGCCTCTTTTGGATTTAATTAGGAGTCACTTTTTAGGGCACCACTTTGTACCTGAGTTTTCACACAGCAAAGCATATGGCAAAAGAGCAGGAAGTGGGGATTAAGGTACATTTTAACGGGCAGCATGTTCAGCCAGATGGCCTGTTCCCTGCCCCTCAAGATACGCATGCTTTTTTCCCCCTCCAGAGTTATTTTGATTGAATTCCACCCCAGATTTAAAAAAAAATAAAAAGCCCATATTTTATGTTATTTTAATGCATACTTCTCAGTCCACGTCACACACTTCCCCACGCATGGGCTTTTTAAACAGAAATTGTGGCATAAAAGTAGGCAAAGGTCTTTCTGGCTTTGAGGACAACAGGACCTCAAGACTTTAGAGTCTTTTCCAGGAGCTCCCCAAGCCTTTCCCTCCCAATCTAAGCAGCAGCAGCAGCAATAGCACCGTGATGCCATTATACCCATGCTGGCAGCACCAGGGGAGGGCAACAAGGGGCTGGAGCTGGTGGAGCACAAGTCTCCAGCTGCCCCAGACATGTCATTTCCAGAAAGTTTGAAGCATGGTACAAATCTGAAGGGATCCTTTTCCTTCTTTCTGCTGCTAAAGCTGCATGTCTGTTCCTCATTACTGGCCTCCAACAATGCAGAGCTGTCCCAAAAGACTCTGCCCCCTCAACAAGCTGGTCAGAACCAGGAATTCCCATGGCCAAGTCATCACTGATGGCACCACTGACTGATCAGAAAAACATAAAGATGAGATGAAAGAACCATTGCTTGTTGAAAGAGCAGGAACATAATGGCAATTAAACAATCTGGATGCTCTTAAGAAAGTGCAGCTAGAGAGGAACTGCAGTTCACACAGTTACTATGTCAAGGCACTTCAAACGGTCCAGCATTCCTTTTTGAAGCCAAGAGCTAAACCTGGGATAAAAAGTCCTCCAGAACTGAGATAACTATGGTGAAACTAATTGTCAGCAGAGAAGATTACAGGGAAAACTTGGGAAGAGACAAAAAAAGGAGCTCACATTAGGTCATGAGGTTTGGAGAGTCTTCTTTTCAGGGATCTGGCTGACATATGCACTACAATGGGAAGGATCAGGCATTGGTGCTGTTGGACAGTTTTCAGCAGCCAGGTGAACTGGTCCTGTTTCACTGAAGCATGAAACAGACAGGCACCCAGCTCACCTGACAGCAAGGGCTAGAGGCACCAACATTCCTGTCACACTGTGCTGGAGCTGCTCTGGAGCCTTTGGACAGGTGAGGAGAGGCAGATGGAGCAACTGAAACCTCTGTAGTGCCCACCAGCAATAGCCCAGGGCAGCAGAGAATGAAATAGAGAAATCCCCACATCCAGTAATGTACACATTACAGCTATTGTTATATATACTGTGCCTCTGTATACACACACACACACACTTATGTACATGATAAAATACAAAGCAAGCAAGCAAGCCCATTTTAAGAGAAATACACTATTTTTATGGCATAAAGAAAACAGTAATGATGATTACACTTCCTCAGTGGAAGCCTTCATGAATACAATGTAAATTGTGTGACACAAATGCAAGAATAAGGCTTCAAAATCCTGACAAATAGCTACTGGAGAAATTTGGAGGAGACATCGAGGAGGGAGTAGTGGGGAACTTAATGTGGCTGGAGCTGGACAGTGTGTAATGTGCAAAATTCATTATCTTAAACTTTTGGCTATGATGTGTAATTGTTAACCTCTGACGTTAGTTCAAGGCTCCTTTCAGAAAAATATATGGGTTGCCATCAAAGCTGATTTGGATTAGGAGGCAAGCATGTGCCCTCACTTTTAGGTTATATTAATACACCAAAATCAATAACATGCCATAGCTTTCAGAAGTAGTAATAAAACATCCTAAAATATTCCCAGAATACTTCTATAAATTATTTGTTCAATGTACTTATGTTAAAAAGGTTGTCAGTTACAGTGCTCTGAAAGACTCTAAAATTACAAGTCATCGTATTTGTATTTGATAAACCCCCTGCTGTTTTGGGTCAAAGAGGGCTCCAGAATGGTGGGGGGAAAAATCATTATTTTGCCTAATAAATAAATTACTTGCCTATATTTCATGTATCACTAAAGCCTGCCAGTATCGAGGGCTTAAATAATAAATAGCAAATAGCTCCATTCATTTATTAATAATAATGCATCTTTTCTTCCTCTTACCATATTTGAGGGCAATGGATTGAACAGTAGTCAGGTGGAAGGACAAATAGTCAGGCCACTGGGAACATTTAAAATTTTCCAGTTTGAGGTGAACTTGTCAGCACTGACAGCCCTTTTCCTTTCATCATGTGGTGTGGGGCCTGGGCTGTGTGCTGTCATTGGCAGGAGATTTTGGGCTCAAAACTGTAAAAGCCCTTGGAAATCTGATTAGTTAATGGAGTTTGCACGTGTGAGTGTTTCCCAAATGAAACCCCATTTTCAATTAGTCATCACAATGCCTGTTCAACCGTGTTCAGCAGAGTGTGGAGGAACCTCACTGCCCTTTGCAGGTTTAATGTTTGTGACAACTCTGGAGGGGCAGCCCCATCCTGGGCTGTGCAGGTAGCAAAAAAAGACATTGGGCAGGAAAGGTGCAACAAGTAGGAGGCTTATCCACACACACATCTCTCTTACCTTCAATAAACCAAAGAGGTATGTTTTCATTTGTGGCTGTTCTCAGCAAAAACTGCTCATTCCCTCTCTGACATAATCCACATCTGTGTCAACCTGACTATTTTTAACAGTCATTCCCTTTCATGGATCTTGATTTAAAGGAAAATAAAACATGAACAGTTTGCCAAAGAGGTGTAGGGTTCTCAAGCTCTGAAACAACCAGACAAATGCCCTTCTCCCACAAAAAGGCCATTGCAGCTGACTGCCAGTGCAAGCAGTGGCATGAGTGTGTACATGAGTTTTAGAGACTAAAATTCCTGACATCACCAGCCTGTAGGGATAAGTGGATGAGCACAGATTTCAACATCATACCTTGATCCAACATCCTCCATAGAGAGTTAAGACAACTCAAGCACAGGCACACAGATGCCCACACCTTCCACTGTTCCTCCAAAAGAAAGGGAGCTGGAAACTCTGTATTCATGTAGGTCATGGCATCATCAGGCCTGGTGATGGAGAATAACTCCTTCCTTTGTCTAAACACCCAGTAGGATGGACAGGATGTAAACAGCCTCATAATAACCACAAAGTGATCTTTGTCACTTAACTGAAGGGCTACTCTATTTGAAGGGTCAGGAAGAAAGCACTTGAATTCTCAGTGTCCCTTGACTAACACACACCCATTTCCGACAAAAAAAAAAGCCAAGAAAAGAGAAAATTGTCTCACCTGCTACCACATGGATCAGACAGGCAACACACCACTCCAAATCTGGGAGCTCATAACCTTGGGTAGGATGGGCTGCCAGCATCTCAGTTTTCACTTTTAAGAAGAGCAAGTATGGTGGCACTCAGTCAGGGTGCAGAGTCTTCAAGAACGTGCCCTGCTACCCTCCAAAGGAATTTAATCATGCGGCCAGCTGCAGGAGCTTCACTTCCAACTGCCTACAGAGTGCAGGCTTGTGTTTAAAGCAGAGTATTTCTTACAGCCTCACCTACTGTGAAGTGCAGTTATGTTTTTCTACAAGATTTAGCTACAGGGCAAAAGACTTCAAGCATCTAAAAACACAGATGAGAGATCCTGCATGATACTGCTGACCCAGTCTAATAGGACCCTTGATAGCCAGATGAGTTGGGTCACATCCTACCTCTTGTTTCCTTAAGCCTGATGTGCCACTGGCTCTTTTAAGACCTAAGTAAATTGCTTCTTTTCTTTTGGCTATTCCTTAAGCTACCCTAGGCACCAAGCAAGGAAAGTAAACACATGGCAAAGGCACAATAGGCAGAGTGGACTTGATCTTTGTTTAAAGCACAGGGTCAGCTCCTCGCTGTGAGCAGATTTTCCCCTTTGGAAACAGGTTCATGTTTATGTTTTAAGTTCCAGCAACATGCTCTGGATTTCAACATGTGCAGCACATCTGCTCCAGCCCAGATTTATGAACAAATCTGCATATAATTGTGCTGGGCTAGGGTGTTGTTGTTGTTGTATTCCCCCCTCCTTCCATACCCACCCTTTAAATAAAATGGTTTTGTCCAGAGCTGTATAAACCCCCTGATTCCAAGCCATATAATTTTATGGACAAGAAAAAAAAAGTTCTTTTGTATTGCACCTGAGCTCATTAAAACCCCCAAATTCCATAATTTTACACTACCATGTGCTGCATATCGTATTTAGTACCTAACAGAGTAATTGCTTACAGTCCTCAGAGTGAGTGCACATAAGGTGGGGAAATGATGGAACAGGTGGGATAACCAACCACCCTGCACTTGGCAATCACAGGTCTACATCCCTGCACAGCTGACGTGAAGCTGTGTGGATGAACAGTTCAAAAGCCTGGAATTAGGGTCCTTTGTTAGCTGTGTGGTGGGTGCCAAGCCCCAGACATCAGCTCCTAGCGAACACTGTGGCTTCTGCAAGAGACCAGGTAAAACAAATAAGTCTGTGGGATACTGACTGGGAAAAGGGGAAGCCAGGGATAAGGGGGTCAAGGTGAAAGGTCCAAGATGCCAGAGGAACCAGCAGCTTAAACAACTTAACCAGATGTCCCAAGGGAAAACAACCCTGGAAAAATTCAAGAGAAAGTGAGCTGCCCAAGAACTCTTCTGTGGCAACATACAAGGTTTCCTAATTTGTTCTTGAAAATAAACCAAAACCCTTTGTTCATTGTTACAAAGGAAATTATGTCAAAACAGCTATTTCTAAATAAAAATGGGTTGTACATTCCCCATCTCTCCAAGCAAAGACTCTGTGAAACTGCTCTTGCCACTGTATCTTGTCTGCATTAAGATCTGGGGTGGGAAGAGGAGAGGAAGGTGCAAGTAGATTTATTGTGTGGTCACACACACTGTATTCTGGTGACTGTACTCTTTGGAGACCAAATTCCCTCACTTGACATTAAGGGCTTGCTGAAGGGATCCTGTCACAAAGGCCACTGTGCTCAGTGCTCCTAGGGGCACATCCTAGTGAAGTTTGTCTCAGTCCACGGGCTACCCACCCTGATGTCTCAGGATGGATTTAGGTCTCCAGTATGGAAGAGAGTTTTTAAAAAACCTGTCCATGCATGGCTTGCTGAAGGGCATATAGGAGAAGTGTAGCAGAGCACCTCATTTTAGCCATGGCCCCCAAGTTCCACCCTTGTGCCCTAATCACGGCTGGTATCAGAGCTGCTGATAAGCTCTGAGTGATTTCCTTGTGCCTGGAACTGCAAGTGTGCTCTGCTTGAGATTCTCCAATGTCTTATCTGCAGCCTCCTAGCTGGCTAAGATTAGGCAGCCAGAAAAAAAGACAGAGAAAAAGACACTGTTCACAAAAAATTGTGAGCAGGGTCTGATTGAAACAGGCATATGCCAATGTACCCCTACACAGACAGTGAATCTTACAGGTTGTGCTTAGTAGCCTGGTTTCCTAAGGAAGCAGAAAACAAAACAAACCAAAACACAAATGTCTTGAAATCATAGAGCCCAAAAAGCAGGTTTCGCAATGGTCAGAGAAGACTAATGTTTTGGTAACACTTAGGCTGTGCTCAGCCTGAAATGGTGGGAAAGGTGGAAGGCTCTAACCTTGACATTAGGAAACTTCTGACATTTAGTTTCAGAAGTCTCTCAGCAAGAACAACTTGTTTCCTTTTTTTTTTTTAACTGAAGTCCCTCCTCATTTAAAACATATAATGAATGTGAACAGTCATCAGTCTGTAAATACTGGGTTTAAGTTCACTAGAGCTTTGTTGAGATATTCCTCCTAGGTAACAAGTCTGTGGCTCATTAGTCCCTCATTAGCAAGATAGAAATAAAGACGCAAAAGGAAAAAAAAAAACCTTTCTCCAAAGATATTGTTGCAGTCTAATTGCCTGCAAGGAATGCTTAATAATGTTTACTAATGCCTTTTCAGCATTGCCAATTTTATAATGTTCCAGATGTGACGTTGCTGTTCCCTGCTGTGATATTACTAAGTCTGCTAAGGCACTACTAAGTTTGCAAAGATTTTAGCCCCATCTTATGTCACTGCCTTGAAACAACATCCGCTGGGGCTTTCCAGCATCACATTTGTACTTTTGAAAAAAACAACCAGAAAACCCCTGTCTGATCCACTGTTTATACAGAACTAAGTAAATTCAATCCCAACCTGCACTGGCTGGAGCCAACAGCCATACCCTGGGCACTATCACAACTCACAGTTCAGCCACATTTGCTTTTCTCTTTTTGTTGGTGTCCTTTTATTTTTTTTAATATATTTAATATATTAGACTTTCTGACATTAATTGGTTCCTTATTTGTAGAGAAATATCTTTTGTTTGGGATATGATTTTATATTGTAAGCAGCATTTGGAATATAAAACAAGCAGATGTTTGCAAGGATCTAAAAGCAAAGCTCACAGCATCAGTGTGTTATACTCATGCTTTACAGCCAAGCAAAGGAACAAAGCAGGCAGCAAACATGGAGTTTTGAAACAAATGAGCTCCCAACCTAAATGTCTCTGAAGTTTCTTGGTGTTCTAGAAACAAGTGGGGTCTCCACCTGAGTCAGATTTGTATGCCATTGGGAATATGTAAATAAATATCTTTTTTGGCTGAATTTACTAAGGAAAGAAAGCTTGTGAGATCATCATGTTTGCTATTCTTCCCATTGTGTACCTGCCGGCCAACATCAGCCAAACTGAAAACGGGGAGGAATTCTCCATGACTGCAAATTCCTGGAAAGAACTTGGTAGAGAAAAGAGCCAGTATTAGTGCTCCCAGGATGTGTGTGGTGTGAGCAATCTGTTCATATTCAAGAAGGAATCATAGAATCATTAAGGTTGGAAAAGAACTCCAGGATCTTTGAGTCCAACCTGTGACCCATCCCCACCTTGTCAACCAGACCAGAGCACTGAGTGCCACTCCCAGTCATTTCCTGAGCACTTCCAGGGATGGTGACTCCACCACCTCCCTGGACAGCCCCTTCCAATGCTTAACAATCCTTTCAGTGAAAATGTTCTTCCTGATGCCCAATCAGAACCTGCCCTGGTTCAATTTGAGGCCACTTCCACTTGTCCTATCACTAATTGCCTGGGAAAAGAGGCCAATGCTCACCTCCTTTTCTCCATACTAAACATCCCTAGCTCCTTCAGCTGCTTTTCATAGGATTTATTCCCTTCACCAGCTTCATTGCTGTTATCCACATTCCTTTCTGTGCCCTTCTCTGGACACAAGAAGGAAGGAAGTTTCATATTGGAAAGAAATAAGAAGAACACTGCAACCACAGGGAAAGCCTCTCTAGGACAGAGAATCCTGTCATGACACAAAATCCATAAAATAGCATCTTTTCTTGTTGATATTCACCAAGGACCAAGCTGGGTTTCTAATTTTTTAAATTCTGGTTTCCCACATGGGCTGGGTTGCTTATCTCCCCTCTTCCTAGGCTCTGGAATGCCCAAGTTCTTCAGTGGCATGTTAGACATAACCTGCATGGCCACATGTTGCACACCTTCAGATTTGGCTGCACCTGCTGGCACTTTCCAACCTGTCTCTGTCAAAATGATCCAGGTGAGCTATACTTTCCCTAATAGTTTGGGGAAGGAGTAGCCAGGATCATTTCACCAGAACTGGGTTAGGGAGGGAATGCACAGCTATTCCAGCAGATTTTAGGGATATGGCTTCGGGGCAGTGAGTAGCACCTCTGTAGCGGACTCAGCTCTAGCTGAAATGGTAATTATGGCCATATCCTAATGCACAATCTCAGGTTCAAAGAAAGGTCTGATTGTGGACAGTGAGGGAGACGAGTCTCATTATACACTACAGTTCTATGATATCAAACCCTAAAAGATCAGCAAGAACTATCTGCTTTCTGAGTATCTGTCCACCTGTTCATTCAAAAAATTTATGCAAAACAATTAAATAGGAGTATTGTGACCTGGTACATTTGTTAAGAGATTCAAAACTCATTTATTTTTCTTAAATTTATCACCCTGGTCCTAAAATATTGAGCCTGAGTTGACTGAAGAGATCCTTATGCCTGTCAGACCATGGTAATCCTGTCCACGAGGGCACCCTGTACTCTTGTCTCTTCCCAGATCCAGGGAAGTGGGACATGCAGCAGTCTGGCCACCTTGGCTAATGATGTTGAAAAGCTCTTGCTTCCAATTCTCAAGGTCCCCAGTTCATTTTCCCAGTACGTCAGCCAAGACAGTGGTCCTCATATTTGCAGTCTTTAATAGTTCCAAGCTTACATCACATTCCCCTCTATTTACTGTTTTTCCAAGTTTTATGTATGTATATATATAGATATATAGATATGTATAAAACATATATATATGTATATATGTATATCCTTAGCCTTAATCACTGTTCAGCTGAGATTTCTTCAAGCAAACCCAAATCTAGTGTTCAGTGGAGCCAATGGGAATCTTTCTACAGACTCCAGCCGACTCAGGATCATAAAGTCCTGAACCCACAAACATCTGCAAGATCTGGAGGAGTTCCAGTATGGATTCAGATTGGACATCAGCCACTCAGGCCCATCTTAATTCATAAATCAACATACCCAACTGACTTTCTCTTCTCTGGATCCCCTCCAGTTTGTTAATACGGTTCTGTTAACGAGGTGCTTAGAACTAAGCACAATATCCCCAGTGCAGCCACATGAGAGCTGTTACATTCCTACTTCATAATGTTATGTCTCCACATTTCCCGGCCAGAATTGCACTGACTTCACCAGCTACCATGTTTTGTTGCAGCCCTGAAACCCTCACCCTGTCACTCTCATTCACTGAGAGCTGTACTTTGCTCCACAGGCAATCGTGGCACAGTCAGCAGGACTCCTTGCTCAGGACCAGCAGTGCAAGCAAGAAAAGCAGAAACTGATCCCAGGGAAAGAATTCCTATCTAGATTTTTGAACTGATAAACTGAGACAGCAGAATAATTGTAACAATGCCATCCTGCTGCTTTCCTGAGCAATAATCTATTTTCCTCATTGGGATAAATGATTTGGCCATCAGTCTCCTGGTTTAGCCATTTGGGAACTGGATTATTGCTTCATAAACTGTGCAACGCACTCCTATTACTGTTTAATTGCATTGGGCAGAGAAAGGGGGAAAAAGATTTTGCAATTTCTAATGGAAATCTCCCAGAAGCACTCTCTTTCTGTGTTACTTTCCTCAACAGTTAAGGCAGTGAACTGCATTCTGATCCAAATTTTTCCTCTGAACAAAGAACATAATTTCTCTTTATATACTTCTGCCAGTGCAGCTCCTCTTTCCAGTACACTGCTCCTTTCCTGGACCTGGATGCTCAGTGTTCCTTACCACCTCCCGTAGTGAGATTACACCGTCTTCTAGGCAAACATTTGCTGTAAAACCTCAGCTATACTTTTTGGCCTGAGTTTATATCCCACTTTCGTGTCACTAGCAGCAGAAGCTGTGCTTGAACCTCTTCATTCTTTCCATCCTTTTTGTTTTGTTATTGCCTGCCAGCTCTTCAGAGCCATCACAACCTCCTCTTACACAGGGAACCTCCATCCAGCACTTCAGTGGCTGCAGTCCTGGAATTGAGACATATACTGTCTCCCAAAGCAAGAGCTGTAGCTAAGGGGGGTGCAGAAAAAAGGGCTTGGTCTGCAATTTTTTCATTTTTAAAAAGTGTAGCATTCACTCTGCTCACAACTGTCTCTAGCATGTTCTCCAGCACTAATCTCCTACTCTGGCACAGCATTTGAGAAGTCAAGATGAGTTCAAAGAAGCTCTGTACAGTTGTTTGAGAAAAGGCTGAGTCCCTGGTTTCTAATTATCTAACACTGACACTTGTTTCCCTTTAGGAAACTTGAGCAAATATCTTTTAATAATATTTCTTTCTGATTCCAGGAGGTGGTTGAAGTGTTTTCCTCAGAATGATTCTCAGGAAAAATACCTTTTCAACAAACATGGAAATTTTTGCTAGCTAAAGCATTTAACATGGTTAGTGCTTTTTACAGATTTTATGAAAACCTGACAAAGGAAATGAACAAGGAGTTTCTTGGTGAAATGCTTTCCCTTACAATATTCAATGTTTGCTTTTCAAAATGTGGTTTTGTAATAAGTCTGAAAACTTGTACCAAAAGATACACTTTAAAATTTCAATCACTGTAATTTTCGTAGAAAATATGAAACAAATAAACCCAAAGGTAGGAAACTTTTCTGAGCACAAATGTGGGAGAACTAAATACCAGAGTTTTAAAAATAAAGCTGTTTTTTATCTCTGCAGGAAAAAAACTGGGAACTTCCTGGGCTTTCTGTGTCCCAGACAAGGCTGAGAAGCTGCAAGCCAGCTTCTCCCTTAAGCATTGCCATGTGTTCTCCCACACTGCTCCACCCATTTGTGCCAAAAACCTGTCCAATTACCTATCCTCTGGTAAACCATGTCTTATCATTTCCTCTGTGCTTAGTGCTTACAGGCTGTTCCCACTGCTTTCTATTAATCAAGCAGCCAGATGACCTTTCTGTCAAACTCCATGTATCCCACTGCAGAAAGTTTTCTCCAAAACACATCTGCCCAATTTTTCCAATTCATCCACTGCTGTGGGGTGGCTCAGAGCCCATGAACTCTCTGGGAATGGACCTGCCTTCTACAGCACCTGAGCTCCTGTCCCCACAGCGCTGCAGGTTTTACCTGGGATTCCCAGGCTGCTCTTCTAGTACCAGTTAAAAACAACCAAAAATATAGGAGGAATCTGTGACAATGGAGAGCTTGAGCAGAGGAACTGGAGACAACTCACATTCTGATTTTCAAAGCTGGCAGTTCCTTTCTGCAAATATCAAGCTGTTATCACAATGGAAGGGGAAATATTTGGCACTGGAGTTAATTGTTGGTAGGTGTTGATTTTAACATCCTGCTGCACATGTCCAAGTAAAGGAGGCATTTACAATGAGATATTGAAGGAAAACTATCTACTTGAACTTAAATAAATAGAGAGGTGAAGAGAAAATAAGGTGAAGAGGATCTACTGCATTGACATAAAGATTAGCTTGAGAAAAAACCCTCCAACACACTCGTCTTTAATCACAGATAAGGTTGGACTCCGTGATCTTGTAGGTTTTTCCGACCTAAATGATTCTGTGGGGAAGCAGATCCCTCTAAAGGAGCCCTGAGCTGGAAGGCTGAAGTGCTTGCGCTGTGTTAGGTGAGAGCTCGCTGTGGCAGCAGGGATCCCCGTGTGTTTCAGCTCCCTGGGATGCCAAAGCTCTTTGGCAGGATGTCCGGCCAGCAAGGAAACACGCTGGTATTTTTAACAGGAGGTTGCAGGGGTGAGAGGCTGGGACAGCAGTAGGTCGGATGAAAGGCTTGGCAGGCCAAGTTATCAGACATGGTTTGGTTTCCTCCGGTGAAATTCCAGCTGGAGATCTCCCAGACTCTCCTCTCTCCGTTTCTGGGACACACACACTCCTGCCTCCCGCACAACTTTGCAGTTTCCAAGGAGACCACACGCTGCTCACCCCGGAGCCCGGCACCGGTGGCCGGGTGACTTCACTGGGTCAGGGAGCCCATAAAACACGGCAGCCAGAGCGATAGCGCTGGGCCTGACTCACCGTGATATTACTGAATCCTGGAGGACATATCAACCTAATGATGGGTTGTTCGCTCTGCTTTTTCATTAGGGCTGTTACGATGAGACCTAGACATGGTGTCACTGCTTGGAGACAGCCTGAAGAAAAAAAACGTATCTGTGGAATCGCAGGCTTCAAAGAACCGATTCCAATAACCGTGTTGCTCCGTTTCCTGAAGGAAGATAAATATGAGAAGTCAGTTTCATAATTGTAACAGTATAAAAATACACTTAAAATTCAACATTTATAACATCAAGTAAGCTCGCACCAAGATCAAAGATTAAAAATTGGCTACATTCCTACAAGTATGAAATGTATCAATTAGGTAGTGCGGCTCAGTGTCAGGAGATGTGAATCTGGTGCCTTTCTTAGCTGCCAGCTTCCCGAAGGGTTTTGGAAAACTCACATGGGACATAAATTTCATAGGGATTTTTGTAAGGCAGTATTTATCTCCACCTGAAAATTAATCTCTGGAAGTAGTTTTTTCAGACTTCAGTCCATAAAAGATATCAACATGTAAATTCTCCTTAGGAACCAAATAGAAATTATATTTCTGGATGCCTTTGTGTGTGTAGCCCTAGCTATTTCTGTGGCCTTAATTCCCTGTGTTTTAAATAAGAATACCGGAGTTCATCTGACTGCAATGGGGTAAAAGTAAAAAATTTAAACTAATTATGAAGCACATATAGTAATGTGGAAAACAGGTAGATAATATTTTCTGTTGCAGCAGTGTTGGAAGAAGTCCTAATGCAGGACTATAAGAGAAAGAAGCAGAAATAACACATATGCATATGGCAGGAGAATTCACAGGTACCAGTTGCAACCCAGCTGATAAGGAGTATTGGCAGCATTCAGTTTTCCCACGACGTTGCATCAGCCATGGCTATAGCAAGGAAAGGAGAAAAGGATGCTATTTACCCTAAGTAAAATCGACAGGTGGTTAGAAATCAAGTATTTCAACATTTCTTCCTGAAAAATGTATTAAGAAAAAAGCCCTTTATGCATCCAATACAGGAAAAGTGAACATTTATGCTCATCCATGACAAATACTCGGCTTTCCGATTTTGTGAACACCGGTGTTTGTAGGGAACTTTGAGGTCATCTTGCACCAGCTTTGTGCACTTTGATCATAATCCTTATCTATGCAGTAGCTCACAGCCTTTGCCAAAATCATTCTCATGGTGCTTTTTCTCTACAAATCAGGGCTGGTTTAGAATCAGACCTATGAGCTACTTCTAGGCTTGTCTTTATGGGATACCTGCTATTGCCCAGCACACTTGGACATGTCCCAGACCAAGAGATAAAATGGAAGCAGCAAAGGACAGAAAATTGATAGAATTCCCATGAGCCTGGCTGAAAAGAGTGGCCAGTAAGTTCATCTGTTCTTCAGGGTAATTTTGCAGTGGATCCCAGCTGTTAATGTAGGTATGAGGATTGGCTAAATAAGCAAATATCACAATTTTGGAATAAGTGATTGCAAGAGGCAGCTCTCAAGTGCTTCCACTGGGTCAGAGCCATTTGCTGCTAGGTCTTACCCAAACACCAGCCCTAAACAAATGCTTCTGCCATAAGTTCAGTCCTGACTGACTTGTAGTCTACAACATTTTAATATTTTGATTGTTGGACAACTGCAACAACTCACAGGGGACAAAGAGCTGAGCAAAGCACGTCTACAACAATCACGTCAATATCCCTTAACTGTCCTAGTAAAGGACACAGTTACAATGAGATATTGAAGGAAAACTATCTACTTGAACTTAAATAAATAGAGTTGAAGAGAAAATAAGGTGAAGAGAATCTACTGCATTGACATAAACATTAGCTTGGGGGGAAAAAAAAACAACAACTCCAGAGTATTAATTTATTCCTTCTTTCTGAAAGGATCCACTTTAAAAACCTATATCCTACACTAAAAGTAATGGAGAGGAAAATCCACTTCACTCTTCTGCCATTAGGGAAACAGTTAATGGGTTCAGCAAAAGGTGGCAGCCTGAGACCTGTGGAGCTCTGTTTACTTTGTTAGTGACTGACAGTGTCCCTCTCAATTTGTTGTATGAATTGTTTTTTTGAAGATAAAATACTTTTCTTTCCACTCTTCCAAATGTTGCTCCAGGAGTAGAGATTACCCAAAAAAAATGTGCTGGATGCATTAGAAATTGCAGCCCCAGGAAAACAGCCCTTGATAGAGCAGATTTTCTCTCTTACAGTGAAGTTTCCCACGCTTCCCAGCCAGACTGTGCTGGCCAGGGCTCAGAGCCTGACTCTTGCTGTGAAAGTACGGGAAGCGGTTTCATCCTTGCAGCTCACTGACCCTGGGTGTCTGAGCTGCAAGGGCTGCACTGGATATCAGAAGAGAGCCTGGATCAGAAAGCCATCCCTAACAGGCACTCTAAGGTCTCCAATCCCCTGGCACCTTGGCCACTTGACAACCTGTAGCACACTCATGCCTGCAATGCCTGTGCAAGGAGAGGAGAAACTTCACGGTCTGGGCGGGGAATGAACACAAGCCTGCAATGGAGAAGGCAGAAGAGGAAGCCCTGTGGCTTTCAATCCTAGACTGTATCCAGCTTCCTCTTTTGTACATCAATTTGCTCCTCCTCTTCCATCCACAAAAAATGACAAGGTAACTCAAAGGCTTTGTCTGTAGGAGTCTTTCTGCTATGGCAACCAGAGGTAGCACACAACGTGCTGGGTTATCTGGTTATTCAGCTCACACTGGCTCTGGAATGTGTTATAATCTCGTGGAAGAGACATGTCCTTTTGGGGCACAGGGAGATGTTTGGGTGCCTACCAGCCAGGAATACAAGGGATGTAATCCTTACCCTTCATTCTCCCTCTCTTTTTAAGTCAGCAACTCATCCTTAATTTTAGGTCTTCACTTCTCTACTTGCGAGTTACAATTCTGCCTATTCAGTGGAGCCTTGTGAAATTTATTACTTAGCTAATATTCTGCAAATTATTCTGGGCATTCCTAATGTTATCTGTGTAAGGCAGAGTTGTCTGAGCTCTTATCGTGAATCAGGATCCCATTGTGTACAGAAAAAATAAGACCCTATAAAAGGCAGCACAATGGAACAAACACTGGCACATCTGCAGATGCAGCAGTGGATACCATTTGAACCTCACTTTTTTCTTAAGTCTCCCACACTGCATTCAAAATATTCTGCAAAATCCCACTTCCTGTCCTGACCCTGTGGCAAGAAGGAACACGGAAACCAGGGAGAGCAGGAAATTCCACTCAAATTCCAACTGCAATCATTTCTGTGAACAGGGGGGACAAAACGCAGCAGAGATTGTGGCAGATAAATGTAATGTGTTCAAAGAGGCAACCAGTAAAGAATAAGGTCTGGGACAGGGTGCAGGTCACACATGGAAGGGGAATTAGATAGCCCTGATCCTTGCCTTATAGACTGTACATCAATATTAATTAAGAATTGACTTTATATAAATAAGACTAATATTGCTAAAGGTGTCTGGTTGAATTTCTTGTTCCCAATGACAGCTGGATAGAACTTCACCCCAGCTTTTAGGAGGTGGGAGGAGAGACTGGAAATCATTCAAAGGCTTTTTTAATCATTGCTGTAGATCTTACTGTTATAGTTACCAGAATGAAGTTAAGAATGCAACCCACATACCCTTCTTGAACAAAGAAAAGGAAGTATCACAGTTTTGCTTAATGTACTTGATGGGCCTCTCTTGGCCCATGAATCTGTCCTGAAATACTTAGACTTCTTCAAAAGCAAGAAAAGTAAGGCCAGGAGCTTGAAATCAGTGCCAGCAGAAGACGTGTATCTCCTGATGTTATGAGAACTCTGATTTAACTTGGTGGAATTCTCTCTGATGTTTTAAACCTAGAATTACAAATATTTAGCTTCTGTTGGTGAACATGTGTGTGCAAGGCAGAAAGAGAACTGCATAACCCTTGAAGTGGTGTCTGCAGAGGGCTTTGCCATGTTTGAAATAGGTCCCTTAGTTAGATCAACACATGGAAATGGTGCAAACTCAACACACAGACAGAGGAGACACACAGAGAGGGAGCCACCACCCTGACTGCACTGGAGACAATAAAAAAACCTCTTCCCAACTCTTCCAAGGCTGTTCCTTTGCAACATGGAAGTAATGGAATCACCACCACCCCATGTTCTATTTGTCTGCTGGAAGACTACCTTTTCCACCTGGCAGGGGATTTTGCCAGCTCTTCCTCTGCCCTTTCCTTTTGCCATCTTCCCAAAGGACTTGCCAAAACAATACAAAATAAGGAGTCAACATCACTCTGACAAGTTGTCTCCTGCTACTATGCCAATAAACATTACCTTTCTTACACCACACTTCCCTGAACCTGACATCTGTCCTAAATCTCAAGTCATACATCCCACTCTTCCATTAACATGAGTCATCCTACAGACGTCCTTCTGTTACTCTTAGAGTCATGTCAGAAAGAATCATTGACTTACTGTCAGCAGATTCAGCCTACCATGTTAATGGTGTCTGCAGAGCCCTCTTCCCTGATCATCTTGTTCTTACATCCCCAAAAATGCTGGAAAATACTTGCTGAGATGTAGGATGTCAGAAGCAAGGAATGAATTGCCTGTCCTATACTGCTACTCTGCCTGGAGCATAAAGGGTAATTTGCCTCATTTTGGAGTTCTCTACCTTGAAGCAGAGCAGATAAAGAGCTTTTTCCTCAGGAATTCTCACACCTTCAAGCTGACTAAATAAAAGACCTGGTGCTAGTGATACTTTTGAGAAATTCAGGAAACATAAATGACTTTCTCTATAGAGATTTTGGGCATATATACAGGAATCCTAGTTCCAGATGTTTAAGAGTAAAATACCAGGACTTCAGAGTGGACAGTTGCATAAGAATAGAAAAGACAATGAATGTCTTATGCCTTCAACCATAAGCTATTTACAACCCTTCTGTTTTTAAAGCAGAGACCAAATGGGGAAGAGGCTTCCTTTAAGGGGCAGGGGCCATGGCAAGTCCTGGTAGTTGTTTTCATTATTCCATCAGCTTGGTGTCTTGAAAGATTTATTAACTCATTCTCTTTCTTGGTCTTTTATTTCTATTTTTAAGTCTCTGATGTTGCCTCTATTCTCATGCACTTCACAATGCCCTTTCTGCAAAGTCAGTGGAGATCAGTCTCAGCCTTCATCTTTTCCACAAATGGGAACCTAAATATTTGCAGAGCTGGGGGTGTCTGTGGTTGTGCTAAGATCCAGGAAGTCAAGCAATTAAGCCAAATGTATGCCTAGTGTAAATCAGCACTGAGACTTTACCTAATTTCTGATGGGAATAAGGAAATCCTTACAAGATCAGACTGCAGGTTAATATTGCCATTTTCAGCAGGGAGCTAATTCTGTTAGGGAGGTGCAAAAAACCTTTCAAAGTCTGGTTTTCCTCTTTGAATCACAGAATCACTTAGGTTGGAAAAGGTCTTTAGGATCATCGAGTGCAACCACTAGCCTAGCACCGCCAAATCCACCCCTAAACCACGTCCTTAAGTGCCACATCTACGTGTCTTTTAAATATCTCCAGGGATGGTGACTCCACTACATCTCTGGGCAGTCTCGTCCAGTGCTTGACAATCCTTTTAGGAAAAAAATTTTCCTAATATCCAATCTAAGCCTTCCCTGGTGCAGCTTGAGGCCATTTCCTCTTGTCCAATATGCCCATAACTTCTTTCAATCAGTGAAATCTAAAACCTATAAAGCTGCCATGATTTCTGCCCTCCCCAGCATCAGTGATTTCTGTTTAGAGTGTTCAGCCCTTGGGGTAATGGAGTGCAGTCACACTGGTGAAGGTGTCTTGGCATGTCTGGTGCCCTGTCTTGGCATGAACAGCATGAAAAGCAGACACCTGGGATCTCAGGGTAGCACTCAGATGTGGCAAGAGAGGACCCCGCTGAAGAAAGGCTGAAGATGGATTGCAGGAAGGAGATCAGCTCTGTGACTGCTGGGGAAGGACAAAGAAGGATAACACTCCTAGCACACCTCTGCTCCCCATGGCTCATCTTTGATCCCTTACAGCCCCGTCCCAAACAGCCCCATCCCAAACACAAAAGCACATGGTTGGGGCAATCAGTGCAGCTAATTGCACACATACACAGAGCTCAGTCCTCCAGGACATGCCCACATGTCCCCCATCAGCAGCCAGTTGAGGAGTGTGGTGCCAGCCAGGTTCAGATGAACCATTCCATTCCAAAGCCCCTTGGCAGTGGACAGCAGGCTGCCATGAAACAGCCCCATCTCCGAGACAGACAACCACCTTGGCTATAATTAAAGATAATTATTCAAAGGCACCCTGTTCGTGTAGCAGTGCTCAGAAGCTCCCTGCATGAGCATGTAGGCAGCAGGGCTGTTTTTCTTCATAAAAACTTATGAGGAACGCTGCGCAGATTAACAGCTTTAATGACAAAAATTACCGCTTACAACACTGACTTCAAATCAAAGAACAATATCTGCAGACAGATATTTTCATGGTTTTCATAACAATTCATTATAGGTGGCACCAAGGGATTATATTTTTATTTCCCTTGTGTCATTTCTCTCAGACTCAGGTTCATTTCTCTTAATGAGGCAGCAGAAGATAAAGGGCAGTGAAGGCTCCTCCAATGCCTCTGCAGAATGTGAGGAGTTTAGGGGCAAAGTGATAACTGATCCTCTAAAGGAAGAGGGAGGGCTTGGAAGGGAGGGGGAGAGGGAGAGTGATGGGGTGGGATGCTCTCTGCCATAATGAACTAAAATTAAGACATAAATTCTCCTACCTTTGTTCCAACCAGATCTAACAAAAGGGATTCAGCTTTTTAATGAAGAATGGATCAGTAGCAAAATTATTAGCTAATTAATTGTAGAGGGAAGGGCAAGAAAGAGAAAAGAAAAAATCTTTGCCTGAAAGGACAGGACTGGAAGTTCTTCTCACAGGTCTCAGAATAGGATGGAAGACCTTGAATTCTGGAAGTTTTTACTCAGACAGCAAGGCCCCTCTTCACACAGAGTTTGGGGTGGCAAGGCAAATGTCAAAGCATGAAGGAGTAAAAACTAAGCAGAGCTCAAAATGGGGTACCAGGCTTGTACTTAGGACTGAGTAGAGGTTCCCAGTGAAACTGGATGGAAACTCTCCTGTGAAATACTTTTCTGTTGGAAAATTATGTGAAGACAGCACAAAAGGGTTCCTGGGAGTGTGGACTCCTGGCACAGACTCAGGAGACCAGGCAGCTGTTTTGTTTCTAAAACCAAAAACATCAACCCAAATGCTTCAAAGTCTTCTGAGAACTAAACAAACTGAGAACTGGCATTTCCAATCCATGGAAAGCCTTCTCATTCCTGAGTTTTGTTCCAGCATTTGTTTTAACAATTTTGGTTTCCTGTGAGTGGGGCAATCTGTGTTTCAGCAAGTTCTGCCCATCAGTTAGGGCCACATGGCTCCTGGCAATTGTGGCTCAAAGGGACAAAAAAAAAAAAGAGAGAATTTAGGGTTTCCTCTAATTTCAGGATTCCATTGGCAGAATAGATCCTATTTGAATTCACCCCTTTTTACTCAAAGGGGACAAAGCTGGAACTGGGGCTATCAAAAACCCCAATAAAAGGGAATTTCTTCCTTTGGGTTAATCCCTATTCAGATCCTCCTTCTGTTTGTTCTAAGTAATGTTTTCCTGAAAACCAGCACTTTAAGCATTGCTAGAGTTGGGCAAGAGCCTGGAGCCTGGATGGGTAAACATATCTGACAAGCCATAGAAACAGGAGACAAAGGGGCTAGACAGGGTAAGGAGAAACCAAGGATAAATGAGATACAGTCAGTGGCATTTGGGTGTGCTTAGCTGTGGGGAAGACAATCTTGAGAAAGAGGAAAGATGTATTTTTACCATAACCCCTTTCCCTCTGCTTATTCTTGGCTCCCAACTTTTCACCCTCTAAATGAAAAGGGAATAGCCATTCTTTAGAGATGTGTAGGCTAGACTGAAACAGAGCCTCACTTTATGAAGTAATTATATGTGGAGTATTTAGCCCACACTCCTTCTGCCTCCTTCAGATTATGAGAAATCCTTCATGTCTTGGCAGGGCCCTGAGTCACACAAAAAGGTGTTTCACATCTGCCTTCCTGCTCTGCACCAGCATTAGGCAGCACAGACTCACAGACGGAAAAACATGGGGCTAAAGACTTCCAAGATCCCTTTCTGCTCTATCTCCAATGAGCTCCAAGAAACTACAAAGTTCATCTTCCAAAAGAAAATTTTTAAATTATACATATATGTGTGTGTGCATGTGTGTGTGTGTGCATTATCTCTATATATTTCCAGTGGGCAATTATTTGCCTTCTCCTTCCCATGTTTTTCAGACTTTTCACTCGAAATCAACAGGGCTTGAATCATATCTCTCGTTTAATGAAGGCTGAGCTTCTTGTGGACTCACATGACAGCAGGAGGTGCTGCTCACTGAAAAGCCCAGGATGGTGGGAGACTTTGATAATATCACGAGAGTTGGTAACACGGGCAGAAGACTTTGAATAAAGCTGTCTGACCTCCTTGGCCCAAGTGCTTTTACAGCCAAGCAAAACAATTTCTCTGGACTCTAATGAATAGACTTCTGTCATTGTTCATCATAATAATGCCCCGATCCTGGCAAGATTACCTAGATGCTACCACAATCCTGCTAATAAGTGATGATTATAAAACACACACTTGAGGAAAAGGGAAGGTAGAATTTGGATCTTTTGCCCCAGTCTCTTCCCAAAGGAAAGCAGGATAATAAATGACTTCTGACTGTGATATATGACAAAGAGCCTTTACCACATCAGAGTCTGCTACAGCAAAATCCAGCCAGCTCACTCAGTTTTGTCCATAAAAATACTGTTCTATTCAGTGTCAGAGGCCTGATAAATGGGGGGGGGACCATACTGAAGACATCTAGCAAGATTTTTTTTCCTTCTGGGGGAAACAGCTGGAGACAGAAGAAAAAAAAGATTAATTGTGTTTTTGTAAAGCAAGTACTTTTTTAAATAGCAAAACTTCCTTATAGTACTATGGAAATATATGATTCTCTTATTATGTGTGACTTCCTATCCATTTTCAGCTGGTGACTTCTGTTTTCTGGCAGAGGCCAGTACCAAGTATTTTACCCGCTGGCAAAACTAAGTTGCATAAGAGAGCGAAGTGTGACTGAGCTGACTAGAAAAATACATAAATAAATCAAGTGGGATAATTCTGACAATTTTGTTTTTAGGACAGAGCATGTGTAATGCCCCTGCTGTCCCACTTGAACTAGGCTGCTGTCTCTCGACTGTGGAAGGTACTGGAGGCTACTTAACACATGGCAGAGTCCTGTTGAAAACATGAACATGGGAGTTTTTTCTTCAGAATTTGGTCCATCACAGTTGATGGAGGATGCACAGAGCAGAGTTTTCCATGCCTGTTTTAATTCTTATTTAAGTGTAACTACTGCTTCCAATGCTAACATAAAGGGACTGCTTCATTCAGAAGCAGTGTCAGGCAGGTAAAATTCTTGCTGTATTCTGCAGCCTTAAAAGCAGGGGATGAGATATTGGTAAATGCAATGAATAAAGGAGAGTTAGGATCATCCAACAGGGAGACCCGGGCAAATTCCATCCTGGAAAATATTTAGGTACTCATGGAAGAAAAGTGTTTCTGTAGCCCCTGTTATTATTCATTCCTGCTAAGAACATGTCACCCCATTTGCACACCAGAAGTAGCTGGTGTGCAAGCCTGCATGAATTCAGAAAGCCCAATATACAGTTTGAAAAAAAGTCTTGCTTTCACAATAGAGTTACCAGCAGCTCGGCTACCACCCGAGCTAAAAAAGCCTTCATCTTAAGAGGAGAGCCTTTCTCTTCCCACTGGATTAGGTTTCAGTGGGAGCTAGGCCAGGAAATTGCTTTTATTTATATTCTCCACCCCTGGCAAAGTCAATGGCCTCATTAATCCACTGATGGGCCAGCACCACGATGGAAACTGGAGATGCAGCAGGGAAAAGTGCCAGACGAATTGAAGTTTTTCTTCTCTCCTGAGCCTTCACCTTGTCCCCAACCCAGCTTCACCTTCAGATCCCTCTTGCCAGCGTGCAGAGCTTTTGACACCATCTCCTCCTTTCCATGTGGATTTCCACCCTTTTTTGGGAGACGGAAGAATATAGCCCCAAATGTCATGGACACATCACATCTGCTAGGATGAATTGGAAAAGGTTGAAACTAGCACATTGCCTCTGGGATCAGGACCAAATAAACCTTCATTTTCTTAAATATGCAACAAAGTTGTAATGCAGCCTGCAGAAAATTAATTGTGGCACTGACTATGGTGAATCCAGGGAACTTTGTCTCCCTTTTAGACGACAGGTTAGATTCTTGCTGAACCCCTTTTGGAGGGGCTGTTACCCTCTCACTTCCCTCCAACACATCTTTTTATGTTAAAAGTGTTTTTAACCATGAGCTTTGACACTGTGACTGGCTGTGCTTTGACTTTTATTTTTCACATAATCTGTCTTGCAGTAGAAGGACCATTAACCAGTCAAACAATGTTCTATCCCAATAACATTATCACTTAAAGGGAGCGCGGCAAGAATTTCTGCTAACTAGTGGGCAGTAAATTTACTCTTCTAATAGGTTCATCTTTTATTGGATATTTATTTCAGGAGGTTAAACCATAATTAGATTGCATTAGAAAGCTGAAAAAAGAAAGGAATGGAGATTCCAGCCTGAGAATTTGCTTTATTTGCTCCTAGGATGTCCAAAGAAATCCTCAGCGCAATCTGTATTCCTCCAGATAGGGGGTTGCACAACTAAAACAGCTCCAATATTTCTGCCAGGAGTTTGCATTTGTCTTTCCTGTACAAAAGTTATTGCTAAGCTGTAATACTTCCCTGAAATACAGTGTGTGGAGCCAAGGCTGAACCCAATTTACTGTGGCAGATGAATATAGCCAAGGTGGTGGTCTGAATGTTTGGCCTAAAGGCACAATCCAATTTTCAACTGTTTCAAAGCTATTATGTCAAAGGCTGTTTGCATAAACATAACAATAGGCCCGAGCCCAGGCAGAGGCGGCAGCAGAGGGGACGCTGCCCTCTCGTGTCTCCTGCCCGCATGTGCCTGCAGCATCCTCAGCCACGGCAGCATCCTCAGCCACGGCAGCATCCTCAGCCACGGCAGTATCCTCAGCCACGGCAGCATCCTCAGCCACGGCAGTATCCTCAGCCACGGCAGCATCCTCAGCCACGGCAGTATCCTCAGCCACGGCAGTATCCTCAGCCACGGCAGCCCGGTGCCCGCAGCATCCTCAGCCACGGCAGCCCGGTGCCTGCTCCCGATGGGAAGAGCCGCAATTCTGGGAGAAGAGCAGGTGTGTGCGTGAACTGCTCCACACACAGCCCGTCCTCCGAGGGCAGAGAGGTTTTGCAGAGAGACCCAGACAGATGAGAGGACTGGGCAATCATCAGTTATATGAAGTTTAACACGGGCAAGTGCCGGATTTTGGGTCTGGGATGGGGCAATCCCGGATGTGTGGGCAGAGTGGGGAATGAGAGGCTGCAGAACAGCTGGGGGGAGGGAGCCGAGGGTCCTGGTTGATGGAAAGTTGAATTTGAGTCAGCAGTGCCCTGGCAGTGCCCAGGAAGGACATCCCTGTCCTGGGGGGCATCAGGCACAGCATCTCAAGTCGGGCAGGGGAGCGGATTGTCCTGCGGCGGCCTCACCTTGAGTGCTGGGGGCAGTTTTGGGCACTGCAATGTAAGAAGGATACTGAGCTATTGGAGAGTCCAAAGGAAGCTATGGAGATGCTGAAGGGCATGAGGAGCAGCTGTGGTCACTTGGTCTGTTCAGCCTGGAGGAGACTGAGGCCAGAGTTCATCAGGGTCTGCAGCTTCCTCAGGAGGGGCAGCAGAGGGGCAGGTACTGATCTCTGCTCTCTGTGACCAGGGACAGGACCCAGGGAACGACTAGACCTGTGGCAGGGGAGGGTCAGGGTGAATATCAGGGAAAGGCTTTTCCCCCAGAGGGTGTTGGGCACTGAACAGACTCCCCAGGGAATGGATGCGGCCTCAAGGCTGCCAGAGCTCCAAGAACATTTGGACAACGCTCTCAGGCACAGGGTGGGATTGTTGGGCTGTCTCTGGAGGGCCAGGAGTTGGACTTCGATGGTCCTTGTGTGTCCCTTCTCACTCAGGATATTGTCTGATCCCATGATTCATCTCTGTGTCCGTGCCCGCAGGTGCTGATTTCTGCATGTGCAGAACTGGGTGCTGTCAGTGTGCAAGTGTGCACAAACACACTCACTCACTTTAGCTGCAGGCACACACACAAACACACAGATAACTTTTTCACATGCACAAGTGTCTACACTGCCAAGATCCTGATTAAAAAAAAAAAAAAGTAGATTCTGCCAATGATGGAAACAGGAGAATGTTAATGACTTTTTAAACTTTTCTCAAGCTTGAGAAACAGATGTGATTATTCAATTCATTACAAAAAAATGTCTTGCAGCAGCATGCATGTGATGAGCTGACTGATGATGTGGGAACCTATGAGAAAGCTGTTTCCCTTATTAGAACTGGAGGATTTTCAAGTTGATGTTCTATTTCTCTTTCCCTTTACGTACACACAGAGATGCTTTTTTAAACAATAGAAACATAGGCTAAACCTTTATATCCATTTCATTTAAATGATGAAAAGCAAAATAGCAGACCCAAAGATTCTGTAACCTGGACTGGAACTTTCCCCAGATCTGCCATGTTCTGACAGTCCTGATGCTCATCTCTAAGTTTCAAAGAGGGGAAGAGGATACACTTATCAGTTTTCTGGAGGGTAACTGAAGCAGGAAAATCGTTAAATGACAGAAGCTGCCAAAAATAAACATCCGCTGCTTTAAAAAATCCTCCTTATATAGAACCATAAACGCACAGGGCTTATTAAGACATCTGGCAAATTATTTTTTCTGATGGAGAGAATTCTCAAGGCCTCAAACACAGAACAATAGAGGATTTCACAGAGAAACAGATTTGCAGAGTCAACATTGCACATTTGTGGGAGTTTGAGTTCACTGGGTCCGGCAGTTAAGATGGGGTTGAAGCCAACACCAAGGGACACAACCCCAGAGCCACCCGAGCACAGAGACCTTCTCATGCAATATCTCATTTCCAGGCAGAGCTGGCATTAGACAACACTAATGAATATGATAGTGTGAAGCTGGATGTGTGTGACAGATACCGAATAACTGGGTTCCAAAATTAAAATTATTTCTAAACTTGGATGTCTAGAATCCAAGACCAAGAAACATAAGACTTTCCATTGTTCCAAATTTCCATTTTTGCACTGACTCCTGTTAGAAGCACACATTAGCTACAGCTGTGACTGAAGATTTCTATGGCCCTCCTACAGCATTGCCTAAAACCTTACCTTAATTTTGGCAAATTAACAAAATGTGTCTCATAGAAGTGAACTCCTTACCAATAAAATATCATCAATCTGAAATTAAAAAAAAAAAATGCAACTCATCATTATGATATCTCCTTAAAACAACCCAGAGACTACACAAATAAAAATACAAACAAGCAAACAAAACACCCCACAACACCAAAGTATTTATCCAGTCAAAAATAATTGATAATGCAGAAGGTGAAAGGCCTGCCAGGGTTAGAGTGGGTGTTCAAACATGGAATGTACTCAGCTAACAGAGAGCAGACCTTGCTCTAGGAAGCCAGTTGCCTCAAAAAGATGAAGCAGATCAAAGCAAAGCAACAAAGAGACAAGCAAGCATTAACTTAGAAATGTGAAAATCCTGAAAGTAAAATCACATGATAAATTGTATCATATATTTCCTTCCAGAACCAAGGTAGGATTTGTAAAACCTGTCTTGTGCTTAGGAGGCACCCAGGCTTCCTAGGACCAACAAAACACCGGTACAGTACAGCAAGGTGTCGCCACGGTTTTCCTTGCCTGTGAAATGGGACAGCAACCACTGAGATAATTACATTTTTCATAGGACATAATGATGATTAATTAGTTATGGAAGGAGCACAGCACACAGAAATTGAGAAGCAGATTTTTTTATGTGATTGAATAGTATTTTTACATCTATGTAAACACTGCCTGATATTCAAAAAGGAGAGCAGAGACTTTTTGAGTTATGCCCTTAATAGTCTCCTCAAAGAGAGAGAGAGCATCTGCCTGGAAGATCTACTCTCAGCCTGCCCTCACGACCCTCCCAACACCTTCCACACACATGGAAACTCACCAAACACAGCTGTGATTCATGAATGTGAAACTAAGCATGAACTCGGGCCTTTGGGAGGTAGGGGTGGTAAGAACCACAGGACAGGCACTGAAATGGGAAACGTGACACTGCTTTTGCCCAACTCAGTAGCAAAATTAAGTCTCCCAACTCCCAGTGTGATGCTTCACCCACAAAAGCATCTGCATTCCAGGGAAGGGCTGTAGGAGCAGATGGAACTAGGATGCACTGAAGCAGCAGTGGGAACAGCTCAGAGAGACAGCTGAGGAAGGGTTTAATGAAGACCAGCTTTGTTGGATATTTTTCTGCATCTTGTTGTTTTAAAATATATTCCTGTTTACATTGTTCCAGTTGCTCCTCCGTCCTTGGCTTTCCTGGGACCACTGTTAGATCCCCTTGCAGGGAATCAGGATGTTTGGAATTGCAGCTCTGCTGCCCTGACTCGGATGTTAGAAACCACTTAGGCATAAACAAAGCCTACAGCCTTCAGAGTCACTCCCCCAAAAAGGGCAGTGACAGCCCCAGAAAGACATCCAAAGGCAGCTCTCAGCTCCACCACGATGCTCTGGGTGCACCAGCTTCAAACAGGGCACGTGCCTATCCTCAGAGTCATTCTCTGAAGAGATGGGAGGTTGTTTGCAGACAGAAGTTTTGGTGCTTTGCTGAGTAAGGAAAGCTCATGTGTGTTTCATTGAATGGCAGATTGAGTAAATGCAAAGAAACAAGAAACAACTGACTGCGGGAGGGAAAACACAGAGTTGTATGTTGTAAGGCTGGCATGCTGTATTAGAGACCCATGACTGAGACCCTAGAGACAGACTCCTTCTCTCACACATGTTCTTTGGATGGTCCCCAGAGGGACAACTCCAGCGAAAGCAGAACTGGAAGGATGTGGGTAAAACCACACAGCCAGGACTGGTTCTGTATAATCAATAGTTCTGTTACAATTTGCTTCACACTCGCTATCAAGTCACTTCACTCTACATTTTTAACACTCTTCTGGCTCTCAGGACCCAATTCCTAGCTTTCTGAAGCACAATTATGACCAGACTGAAGGCACCAAGAATATCTTCGAGGTCCTTTATCTTTATGGGCTCGGCTCCTGATTTTCAACAGCATGAGTCAAGCAGGAGTTAAGACAAAAGCAACAGACTTCTGTCCTAGACAGTGGAAGAAGCAGCCCCCCAAAAACAGCTGCCAGCACCAGAAAGTCAGTTTAACAGTCACAGAAATTCTGGAATGGAGGGGAAATTAGCAGAAACTCAAGGATCCTGTAATCCCATGATATAAGCCACTGTAAAATGAGCATAACATCTGCCAAAGATGTGCAGACACCTATGCAATGTGAATGCATCCAATGTGAAGCCAGCAAGTCCTTGCTTTGTCTTATACTGGTATTGCAAAGCTTCCCTAACGTTTGTGAAATTCTGGGAGAGCCTCAGAGGAAAGATGATATTGGACAGCAAAGCAGCATTGTTCATCAGGGTTAGAATTAAGGCTGCGTGTTGACAGCAAAGTAGATGGAACGAAAAATGTCAAAGGCTCAAAAAAACTGCAAACTTCAAGATGCATAAAGGGAGCAGCTGCTTTTCCCCTTCCCCCTTCTTCCCATCACGCTCAGATGTAATAACTTTCCCTAGTTCCGTGGCTCTCACATAGCTAATGCTGTGTTCAGTTGCTGGAGTCTTTACAGATGCAATGCATTAGCAAAGCCTGCCAGTGGCATCCTGTTTTTCCAATCACTCTTCTGAAACTCCTCCACTTTTCTCAGAGGTTTTATCAGAAAGATGTTCCTCTGAAACATTTCAGCGAGGGGATCTGACAGCTCTTCAAACACCAGCTGAAATTCATTTGTTTTCCTCTGCTTCCTGTTTTTACAAGTTCATTAGTGTTTCACCAAGATAGACTAAAGATTAGAAACTTTCACCAGCCATGCAGGATCCCTGACGTATAAAGTCATGGGAGACTGTCTGAACCTCCACATTACATATATAAACACAGAAATGCATGGCCTGTATGCATAGGGGGTGCATAGGTGTAAACATACATCCAGCACATATCAAAAACATGTGTGTGAGCCCTGGGCATTTAGAAATCCCCTCGACTGTCCCCAGATACGGAGGAATGAGTGCAGCCGTGCCGTGCATACACAAACACATCCACACACATCCCCAGGAAAAGCAAAGGCCCCATTGTGGGCAGCCTGACACTGAGCCTTTCTTTTTTCATGGAATTTCTGAGGCCAACAAAGTAAATAAGCGCCTAAAGTATCTCAGCTGTGGTCCATAGGTCAGGGCTGCTCTCAGGACAAGCAGGAGGCAGAGCATGTACAGATGCATTCCTGAGGACTCACAGGGGCTGAGTGTTGGAGCTCGATGAAGAAGGCACTGTGTGTGCTCAAGCATCCAGGCTTTTAGCATTATCTGTCTGGTACATTAATATGCTAATTGTAAGAGAAGAAATGTGGAACTAATTCCATGTATCATCCATGTAAAAGCATATAGGTACCAGTAAGATAGGGTTGTATCAAAACAGACATAATCACATTATTTTTGATGTATTCTAGAACAGGAGTACACAGTATGTTCTCCTATTTAAATATGTTAACAGGCTGTTTAGTTATAACAGCAGCAAGAAAATTGAAACCTATTTCTAATTTAAACACAGAAGCTGCTTTCTCCTGTATCCTTGAAATGCAGCCGGACAGCTTCTTCTTATAAATTGCAATGGTGAAGAAAAGACCAAGGAGCAAGAGAGACAGTTTTCAGATTAGTAAATTTGTTTATTCCAAAGTCATAAAACACCGTTTTGTTGTTACTAATCATGATTTAACAGTTGGCTCTTACACTGTCTGTCTTCTGTTTGGTTTTTATTACTACTTTCTCAAAATCTCCAATAATTGATCAATTCAGAAATTACGAGGAAAGGGGAAAAAAAAGTGAAGGGAAGCATGTCTGCTTTGGTCTAATGATTTTAAACAAGCCTGATGTGTCAGCCAAGAGAAAGTGCTGTTGATATAATCATGAAAGGTACTGGGTAACTTACTGTACTTCTACATTAAACTAAATCTGTATGATCCAGGAGCTGGAGCTTTCTGCTTGACTGCTAAGAAAATGTCAAATAATGTCATATTTTTTAAGTGGGTTCTGAGGCTGGTGATAATTTACAGCCAAATGTTTATGATAGAATCAAAAAGCCCTTTTTTGTTTGCTTTTGTTGCAGGTCAACTTCTATGATCTCAGGGCTCCATCACATGAATAAGACCAGCCTCACAGTAAAAATGGTTCCCTGGATGACCAAAATATCAAATTCCTTTAAAATTGTCCTGAGCCCTTAACACCACAGTACCATTATTAACTTATTGCCAGAGACTATAAAATAGAGTATTATTGCTTGGTTACACACTGTATTTGTTGTTTTGTCTTCTGTTTATAAGGGAAGTAAAACAGCTGGTGCATGTCTTTCCATTTTGGAACTATTTACCGTTTCATGCTATTATTAAAATTAGTGTTATTTATTTTTAATGACTAATGAATACTCTGTTATTATGTAGCTCAAACTTACTACCGTATTTGGTGTCTCTTTATGTTCCCTCTGAAGACTTTTGACCTGCCAAAGAGAGGTGAAAACATAATCAGGTGTGTTCATGCTATTTGCATTACTGCTCTCCCCCTGGCTGAACCAGCACTGCTGCAAGAGTATTTTACTTGATGTGTTTCACCTTCACCTTTCAAGGTTTAGCTGAGACCACCACAAAAGGACACTGGAGGGAAAAGTATTAAGTAAACTAGCAGAGGTTTCCTAGGCTGTGGAGAGAAGGCTTACAGTCAGTTCAAGCAATGGGGAAAGGTGGAGTTCATCAGCAGTTTTATCATAAAAGACAAGACCCACCACCATCATGTGTCAATGGGAAGGTTTTTTCATCTGGCATCACTGCAAATTTTACCCTGATGGCACAGCCACGTACTAAAGAGACAAAGAGTTCTTTGGCACCCCACAAGCCCTGCAAGAGTATTGGTGTTTTTGATGGTCATTTCTGCTGTGAAAAACCTGCAAGTGTCTGCAAAGAAAATAGCAAACCTGACCCTGCTACCTGTTGCCTTTGTTTAGTTCCAGACAAGCTACTTTATTATTCATGACCTACATAATACAAGTAGCATGTTAGAATCTATATAGACAGGTGGAGAAGAAAGTAATACCAGAGGAAGCCAAGTGCTCTGTTTACCTGTTTCTGGATTTTTAGGAAGGTCTTTACAGAAAGAGTGTGTTCCCCATTAACACAAAGGATAGGATGTGCTGCCTTTTGCAGACTGTACCAGCACAGGTACTAAGAGAAAAAAATAGCCTTCAGTGCTGAAGGGGGAGATCAAAAACTGTTCTCAAGTCAGGTTGTTAAGACAAAACTCTACCTGGCAGTTTCACCAGTTCATTAGCTGGTGTAAATGAGCAATGTATCATATTTACTTGAATATAATCTTTTTCAGTCTTCCAGGCTTGTAAGAAATAAATGTCACCTTGGGGCTTGTATCTTTGAGTCTGAGTAAAACCAATAGAAGCATGGGAGAAGGGGAGGGAGAAAGGTAGAACTAGAAATGATAGCAAAGTTAGCATGTTTGGAAATGATTTCTACTGTTTTCCTTTGAAAATCCCCAGATATTTAATATGGAGTCTTATAAGTGTATAAATTACCTTTTGGAAGGAATGAGTTTTAATGATGTGCTTGACAGAGGGGAAGCACAGGGGCACAGGAGAAGCCACATGAGACCAGAACACAGCATGACTTCAAAGAAAAAAGCCACAAGCTGAGAGTAGGAAAATTCATCAGGCAACTTGGCCAAGGCAGCAGAAGGCAGTGGAAAGAGATGAGAGAATGGAGACAAGCTCCAGTAGATCTTCCTTCCTCATTGTTTTTCTTTTGCTACTGACCCCTCCATCCCTTTTCTCTCCAAGCAACCAAGGCAAGGTGAGACCGTCTGGCGTCTGCAGCCCAATTTTCCCACCCCCCCCAACACCATCTGGGAATCCACATTCCTAATGGAGTTTCCAGATGTTCATGTCATTCTGGTGCTCATGTCATTCTGGATCTGCTCTTTAAGTTCTGATCTCCGGTGTCTCAGCCATGGCACTGGACATGCATCAAAACCTCACACTCCACAGCAGAAAGCACCAGAATCTTAGATGAAAGGCTGATGCAGGCAGGGATAGCTGAGCCTTCATTACCAGTGTTCACAAAAGTAGAATTCTCTTGCAGATAGTCACAAATGTGCTGAAGTATCTAAGGGGTGTGTTACCCCATTTTTCTGACAGCCTTTAATACTTTCAGTACACATCTCAATAGTCGCTAATGGGATGTGCATTCCCAGGAAGAGTTTCACAACAAATCTAGACAAATCAACATGTGAAATACCAGAGGGAATAACTTTACCACCTCGTTGGAGAAAAATTCATCTAATAGGTCACTTGCACGTACAACTTCCCTGCTGTAATTGGCAAAGTTATTCCACGCCATGATATCGTAGGGATCCTTCCCAACTTTGCACTTGCCCTGCTTAAGTCAGAGTTTCTCCAAGACAGACCATATCCCTGAAATGGCTATAATTAACATTTACTGGGTTTAAAAATAGAATAATTACCAATTTGTTTCTTCAGACTTACAAATATTTCCTGTGTCATTCAGGTGGATCTTCCCATCAAGTCCTTTTCAGGCTTGCTTTGCTCATCATCCTTCCTGCTTTCAAAGGTATTGCTTTGACAAAAGTTTTGTAGTAGATGCTGCCCACAAGGCAGGGATTTTTGAACCCTAGGAACCCTAAAATATCTCACTGTCTACTAAAAGTGAATAATGTTTCAACATTATTCTGGCCTTCTAAAAGAGGAAAATTTGCAATATGGTTCTCTGCAGCTACTCTAAGGAAGTGTCAATGTTGCTGTAGTAAAGACTTGACCACATAGTAAAGGAGCACTAAATAAATTAGGATTAAAATCTAAAACACAGTAGCCATTTCACAAACTCCTGAGCCCCAAGTGCCATTTCTGTAGTTTAAATTAATCCCCTTGGAAAAGGGATCAAGCCAAATTGCACAAAGGCACTTTAGTACAGAGGAACATCCGCTCTGGGATTTAACACAGAACAGTTACAGTGCCTAAAACATACCCCCAAACTTATTCTGTACTAACTTCCTGCTCAGATAAGCCCTAAGAGTTGAACTTTTTGCTCCTGATTTCCCCTGTGAAGCTGTGCAAAACCCAGGGTGGTGGGGGCATGTGCCTTGGAGAACAGGGGTCAGAACTAGAGAATCTGTTCAATTGTTTTCTCACTTATACGACCAAAAAAAAAAAAAAAAAGTTCCCTTAAACTCCCAGCCAAGGAGGAAAGTAAGTTGGCAAACAGACTTCTTCTGAGTTCTCTTCTGGAAAGATTTATGTTTTGCTCACCACAAATATACGGAGCAGACATATAGCACACTGCGTACATGCCTGTGCTCCTTGTAGCAGAAGTTTTTGGCAGTTCTTTCTAGGGTAAGGATTAGTAAAACTCACATGGCTGGGGACAACCTGGCCATTGTAAAAGCCAAAACCAGCTTTTAACTAGATATATTATAGTTTTAGGCAGTCGTGATTTTAGGCCAGAAGGTACTACTGATCACCCAATCTAATCTCCTGCACAACACAGGCCATAGGGCTCCTCTAAATTAAATTCCACACTGAGTCCAATAACTGCAGATGAATTCAACTATCTTTTAGAAATCCATCCAATAGTAATAGAAAAGTTTCCAGTAACAGAGAACATACCACATCACAGAATTCCATCTGTCCAGGATTTCTTGGACAACCTCACTGCATGTGTGGTGTTTACGTCCTGTACAGCAAGTCAGACACTTTCAGAAAGCTCTAAGCCTGCTGATCCCATGCAGAAATTACTGCAGCCCATGGCCCTTAAGAGGTCAACCTGCCTTTGGATGAGAGCTCCTACCTACCTAGAATCACTAGATAAATGCAGCCAACCTCCAAATCAAAGAGAATTAGTGCTCTGTGCTCTTCAGAGGACCTTCAGAAGAACAGAGGAACACAGTACCTGAATCACAGCCCCTAGTGCTGCTAAAAGGAAATTATCCTACCTGGTAAAAGCATCTTAGAGATACCTTGGGGAAAGGCAAGTAAAAGCAGAAAGAAAACCCTCGCCATGGTAAAAGAATTCTGATAAAGCCCCTGACCTCTTTTCTTAATTTTTTTTAAATTTTTTTCTCTCACAAAGAGTCTCATCTGCATCGAGGAGATAAGGCCCTACAGCTGCCTGATCCCTCTACTCAGCTGTGAGCAGATTCTCTCCCCAGAGGAAGAGTATTAACCTTTTCTCTACTGACCTACTGGGCTAATTTATTCTTTGGGGTCTGGGGCACATAGAAGGTTTCATAAAGACTCACAAGAAGTCAGTTGAAAGCAGAAAGAAAATCACTGTTTCTTGAGACTATGGCAATATTGCTGGTGGCAATAAATTTTGCAAATTAAGGTGCATTTGTCTGTATTGTGGGTTACTGAAAGGGAATTTCAACTGCATAACAATGATTTAATTTGTTTTACACTTTGTCATGCCAAATTTTAGTGCCTCTCCTGGGATTTCATGTTCTGCCTGGAAAGCAAAGACCTAATTATTGTCGAGCTTTACCTGTTTCATGTAGTTACTCAAAAGTTTGACAGCACAACAATCACCAGTCTTTCCAAAATGCCTGATGATCATGAAGACTTCTATTCTGAGGGCTCAAACCAGTTGGTGAGTTTTCAAGCAGAGTCTAGTATCCACTTTCTGAAATGTAGGCATTTTTCAAGTACTTCCAGCTGGTCAAGGAAGGCACTTTGGATGTCTCTCCCTAAGTGTCTGTCCTCAAGATATTTAGTTGTAGGAGGGGTGGATCCAATGCTGCTGGTATTGGCAAAAAGCCGCCCTCTCTGGGAATCATTCTGAGCTCTCAGTGCGGGCACAGTGACAGCAGTCAGCTTCTGAAGAGGGGCCGCACAGTTGCACAGCCCCTTTCCCCTCCACCTGCACCCACCCCAGAGAAGTCTCCTGGTTTGTTAGTCCTGGATTTTTAGAGCATTCTTGATGGTTACAGACTGCAAGTGTTTTAGCTGATGTAAAGCAGTGACATACCTAACTTACCTACAGCAAACACAAATGGGGAGTCCTACCATACACAACAACTGTGCCTTGGCCTAATACATTCAGAAAGTCTTTTAAAAACATTGCTAGGTAAAAGTCACATTATATATTTCAGAGTGAAGCAGTATTAGGGATATGGACAGGAGAACAAGTATTTTTTTTCTCTCCTTTTACTCTGTGTTTAGAAACAGAATTTTACAGGCCAACCAGACAGCTGGTGCAACATCCATTATTTACTCCTGTTGGACTGGGAATCTCAACAAGACCCAGCACCAGTGACCTGACACTGGCAGCGTAGAGAGTGGAAGCAAGAAAGATGCTCCCCAATGTCCCCAGCAGACTGTTTCTGCTGTCTCAGAGAGATGAAGAACACTGCATGTTGCTCTTGTTTGGAAAGTAAGAAAAAAGAAAGTCTATTTATTTATTTATCCAGCAGCATCTTAGAAGAGTCATTCCTTGCTCGCTGGGCCTGATTTTGCATTGCTGCCCTGTAAGATATAGTTTCTTACAGCCATGTCACACTCATCTTGTAGTGATTCAAATGTGGTTATTTTATATAATAGAATCATAGAACCATTTAGATTGGAAAAGACCTTTGAGATCATCAAGTCCGACCATAAAAAAATGAAGCAGTGTAATACAGAGAACAAAAACATCAAATTCCTCCATAGGCATATGTTTTTCCAGTTTTAGCTAAGAATTCATCTCCACCTCTCCTCAAATATTTGCCATGTACATCTCAACCTTTTAGGACTCAGGGATTTTTGTCATCTTCCTGAGCTCGGTTGCATATATAGCTTCTATTTACCACAGCACAAACTACACAGCCTTCAAGGAAAAAATAAATGAAGCAAAATAAAAGTAGAAGATGGTATAAAACAGTAAGTTACTTGTCCACAGAATGCTGTTGTTTGTTTTCTGTTTTGTTTAGTTTTGTCTTTTTTTTTTTTTTCCCCTAAGCTACTTCTGTACTGCTGTCTCTGCAGGCCAGACATTTCTGGGCAGGGAGAAGCTGAGACCATCTGGTGCCATAGCACAGCTTTAAACTCTCATTTACACATTCCTGATGGAGGAAGAGAGAGGTAAGCATACAATCCCCTCCATGCCTGTGAATATCATGGACTTCTCCTTTAACCTTACCATGGGTGGGCCTGGCCCTGCAGCTGGGCAGGAACTGCACCCTGCAGGACAGCTCATGTGTGAGCTGCAAGAGAGTGTTGCTGGCACCAGGAGTCCAAGGATCCAAATTCTTCCTCTGACTTCTTGTTCCAAGCCCATCCCATCCACACAAGGCCAAAACTTCCACTGGTTACAACCACACTTCGGTGTTTTCATTTTTGAGTGCAGAGGTTTTATTTAGCAGCAGAATTAGCCCGAGAAGAGAGGGAAATTCAGGTTCTAGTCAAACCCCTTTCATTCACTCTGTGGCCCTCAGACATAAGGTGAGTCCTAAGGGATCCTCAAAAGCTAACAACCAAAATTCCACTCTCCATATACTAAATTCATACACAGTTTTTTGCACTTCTGAAAAAATGGTTAGGTTCACGATTCTGAAAACATTTAAAACATGCTGCTTTGGGAAGATGACTGTAAGAAGCAGAAGGCACAAACCACAGGCATATGCTTCCAGTGTATAACATGTTAACAAACATATACATCCAATGAGCTCCAGAATAAATATTCTCCCCTTTTTTTTCCCCCCTAGATATTTTGCCTCCCAGCCCCCACCTCACATAGGTTTTCTTGCAGAATGTGTCATTTGTGACCAGCTTCGGGTATTTAAAACATTTATAGGGGGAGAAAGACAGATTGATGCCTTTAGTGCAGCCTGCACTCATCAGGTCTAAAGACAGGTCAGGGAGATGACAGGAATACTAAGCTTAAGGTGACGGACTTGGCGCCACGCTACATTTAAGCCGAGACTGAGAGTCCAGAATTTCTGGACATCATAAAGAATCTATTATCATTGTGGTCACTTTCAGCAACGCTGGTTTCATTACCATCTGTCTTCATCCACCGATGCTTAGGGAATAAATATTAAATATGGAACTTTTCCTGGACTCAAGTCACAGAAGGCAGAAGGCAAAGCCATTCTCTGGTAATATGATCTCGGACCACCTCCAAGTAGGTGGAGGAAGATAAAGAAATCAGATAAGATCATTAGCTCTGTCGAGTTGAAAATAAGGGTTCGGTTTTCAGTTGAGCAATAATTCTCTTTTCAAGGTGGGCAATATTTAAGCAATCATCCCTAGAAAATTGGTCATTACCACTGGCTAATAACCGATTTGTTAGTTAATAGCCCAAGGTGAAACCAAGGGCACTAAATGCTCTGGCAAACCACCACTGACTGCAGTATTAACAGATTTCAAGGGCATCATTGCTATTATAAACCATGTTCATTGATTTATAACAACACTAATATGTTTTATAAAAGAGCAGTGCAGTGTTCTGGAAAAATTAATCATTTCTTGCCAACCCACAGCTGACTGTCCACTGCTCTCCGTTCTCTAGTGAACTGGATGCCATCACGTATCGTTCACTTTAGGCTGAGGAGCACAAGAAATGGACTGGAGGAAGATGGGGAAAGGAAGGATTCTTTTCCACAGCAAGGCATGGATATCCTGGTGATGAGATATATGGTGGCCCAGTCTCCTCATCCACAATTAAGTAATTTTCCCTTGGTCTTCCTGGTATCACACTCACACCCATTTCTTCCACACTACCCCAAGAGCCATTCATAGATGGCATATCCTTCTGAAGGCTTTCAGAGTCATCCCAAAAAACCAAGACAGACAGGAGGCTCAGATATACATTCACACCACAAATTACTACTTTCTGCTGAACTCTGAGCCCAGCACACACAAACTCCAGGCAGCATCATCTGTGATGTGATTTGACCCCACCTGACCTAAGGGAAAGGCATTGACACTAAACTGCGCTCCTGTGCTGCTGAAACATGCCATGAATGCACACATGGATATTACTGGAGCTCAGCTGACAGGTTATATCTTGTTAAGTGACCACAGCTCCAGCACATCACTGAATCCAAATACTCTACAACTGAAGACAGCAGCTATCACAGAGCTAATCAGATCAGAGCAAAGCCCAAGCACGCCCATGCACCACACAGGGCTGGATGGAAAAACCTGCAGCTTCTACTTGACCTATGTAGCAGTTCCTCCAGCAGCATCCTTCCCATGACACCCCAGATCCCTGTGGGTGTCATACATGTGCAGGCAGTGAATATCATTTACTATTTTTCACCAGCAGCTGAAAGGAACCTACTGATCTGTGCAAACATCCTGCCTGTGTGCACTTGACTCTTGTGAGCAAAGTGAGGAATTCCAAGAAAAACACTTTGTAGGAGTTTTACCTCTTAGTGTTACTGCCTGGCACTCTGGGAATTCCAAGTGCTATTGGAGGCCTGGTTGAGTCTTGACAGGACTCACTTGGAAAGAAGAGTGGTAAAAAAAAAACAAACAACTTTCTGTTAATCATTCCCTGTTGGCAAAAAGCAAGATTTTCCTAATTGCTGTAGTACTTGAACTGAAGCTAGTCTGCTCACATAAAAAAAAGTTCAGGCAGGGCTATTCCTCATTTAGGATACTGGGAGTTCATTCATTCCTTCTGTTCGTAAACCTGTTCCTTTTGCCAACAATGCCCATCAAACCTGAAGGAACCTACATGCTTTCAAGGGCGGGACATGGCAGCTCATGCAAGCTTTCCCAAGCTGTAGCATGAAGGCCTCAAAGACAAAAATTTGCAGGAGCTGGAGCTCAGCTTCCAGATGGCCAAGAAAACTCCTATGATCTCCACTAAAGTAGAACATTTAAGTAGTTGAAGTTTCACTAGAACTGAAGCTGAGATGCCCAGCTCCTCAGTGCACTTACATACTTTTAATGCTTCAGCGGGAATTTGGTGCCTGTATCCTATTGAGTTCCAGAGCAAAGTCTTCAAGAAGAGAAGGAGTTTACAATCTCTGCCTGTTGATTCCCTAAGGAAATTTGAACCTGAACCCAGCTTGGCAAAAGAGACAGATAGATGAGTTAATGCTACTATATGTACATAGCTGCCTGTATATAGATTAATCATAATAAGGGTCTTGTGTGGACATTTCAACCCAGTAATTTTAATGGAAATGAGGCTCTAAATCTGTATTATCACACCAAGAAAAATGGAGCTATTTTCACATCTCGGTTGCCTAATGGACTAGACACACATTTTCCTTTGTCTTGGGGAATGAGCTGCAAGTGACAGGCTCTCCCCTGGTTGCTAATGATGTTTTCTTCTGTTGCCTGGCCCATGTCAGTCTGCTTGGTATAGTTGCTGTGAGAAGCTTCACTTTCTGCCCCAAAGCAGTAGGTGAACAGGTTGGTGCATAGGGTGGGCAGTGTTCAAGCACAGATGCACACAATGGTGACCAATTCCTTTTATTTCTGAAATGAAAGTTGAGCTGAAATTTCATTTAAATGCAGCTGTGAACATTTACTTAAGGACCCCGTGACTTTCTCAGAGGTGAGTTTTTCCACACACACACACACACAAAACCCCCTGTTGATCTCATAGTAAAGAGTGAGCAGAAATCAAGTCAGAGCTTTGGGCTCTGCCCCAGTTCCACCAGGCACTGGAAATGTGTTTCCATGTATTACACACGCTCACTCTAAGATACGTTCTGAAGCTGGCCCTGCCCAACAGACCCTATAAAGATTGTCGACTGCAATAAAACTTCTTTGACAAGTTAGGAAGAACAATTGGAAACATAAATTCATGCTGTGGATCCAGCACCTCGGCAAACATTTACTGTTCTTTTTTTTTTCCCCTTTCCCACAGAATGTTAAAAAAAAAAAAAGAAAGAAAGAAAAATGACAAAGAATTAACTGTACGTTTGTGGTTTATTGGTCTTCCTAGAATTTATTGCAATGCCAGAAATTAATTTATGAATAATAGCAAGCATGGGATCACAACGAACTTCATGCGAAGAAAAAAAACACCTAAAGAATGTTCCAGTTGGCAGGAAAAAGCCCCTGCGTCAATTTGAAAGCCAAAAAAGGAGGGTAAATCTCGCATACCAGCTTTGGAAATCATTAGGGGTTTGTAAATTATGAGACAATGTTACATTGTCTTCCCAAACATTTTTTCCCATTTACTTCTCTGTGTGCCTAAGCTCACAGTGTCCTGGAATTTTATTGCTCTATGGCAGCCGATATGCAGAGATTTGGGAAAATGTCACTTTTTTTTTCCCCAACAGTTGTTCTTTCTTTTGCTTTGAATGGAGATTGCTGTGTATTACTCATTCCCGTGTCTCTTTGACAAGGATCATTACTTATGTTTATCATAAAAAGATGCTCCATATTACTGTCATATGGTTTCAGGATTTGTTATTATAATGTTGCAGAGTCCGGAAATGGTACAAAACAAAGACTGGTTTTATTTGGCATTTTTGGGATAGTCTTCTACAGCCAAGCTCCTCCCTAGTCGCTTCAATGCAAGCATCTCTAAGGTCTAAAATAGAAGAACTCATTTTGCATAGGGGAATAAAAAATGGGCCAATTCTCATCTAGGAAGAACAGGTAAAAATTCATAGAAGACACATACAGGAGGCTACATTAGTTTGTAGCACAGTTCACATCAGCACTATACAGCCAAAAGTTGTCCAGAGCTAGTTAAATCCCACAAGTGCCAGGAGGTGTGTTTCTCTATCAGGAAACCCCACCTTAGGACTGGCATCCTTGGCAGGGAGCTCAGCAGAGAGAGGAGCAGCAGGAAGGTGCTGCTCTGAGCATCTTAGAGAGCACAGAGGTGAATCACTGACACCTGGGGCAGCAGGACTGGAAACCCTGTGCATGAAAGGACTTTGCATCTGTATGGCCTATCCTCCATCCCATAGCCAGAAAAGTGTGATATCCTAAAGGAATAGGGAACACAGTCTCCTTTATGTTTCCTTCAACCTAGCAAATTCCTTCCAGAGAATAACTCTGCCATCAATCTGAAGTTGCAGAAGGACTGGAAGCTGCCAGTGTGTTGCACAATACTGTACTCGACAAAAATTTGGGAAAGATACAAGAATTTCCCAAGTGCTGATGTCTAAGTTCTAGGAAAATGGAGAAGGAAAGACTGGCTGGCCAGATAGAGTCCACATCAGTTCTTGCATGGTAAATTATCCACTCCAATGTCATCTGGTCAGGACTCGTAATGCTGGCACAGATATTGGGGTGACACGAGACTGTTTTGTACAACCAGTTCTCTATGCATTAAATTAGTATAATATTTACCTTACCTGTTAGTCAGCGAGTGCTTTTGGAGATCTTCACTATCACCAATGAATATTATAATCCATTTATTAAAATAGAGCTTTCTCAAGAATTCACAGGTGTGGCTACAGGCCAGTAAATGCAATATGAATATTATTTTAAAGACAATTGTGGTCCTAATCACTAGAAAAAACTCAAGTAGTACATCTTGACCATGTAGATGCCAGTATAGTAAACATTTGCAGCTTTTGGAGAACATTTATATTGTTCTAAACATAAAAATGTGAAAAGGAAAATCTACATTTTTGAAGTTGTGTTTCATTCTGAATTTGGAAGAAAACTAAAAAACCCCAAACTTTCTGTTGAAATATTCTTCATTTATGCTGCATAACCAAGTTCTCTGTGAGAAAGGTCAAAATGTTTTCACACTGTATTTCCTTTTAATTTAATTCACACATTATAAGAAATCATAGTGAAATCGAAATGAAACATTGTGACCCTTTTGGATTTAAAGGTCTTTTCTTACCAAATGAAGCATTTCAGTCTTATTTAAGTGAATTTTGAAAAATCTTCCCATAAAAATGTTGATGAAGCTGCTACACTTGTGAAAATATTTCAGTTTAGTTAAATGGATATTTTTCAGTGGACTAATTCTAGTGCACTTGCCACAAAGAAATATCTTTCAGAGTAATACAGACCTAAAATTGAAGTTATTCTGCTTTTATAAAAGCAGAAAGTACCCAGTGCCTCTGATAATTGTTAATTTGAGAGATGTTTGGTTATATTCAGCAAAACAACAAGATTTGTACTAGACATCAAAACAGAAAACAAGTGAGCTTTTGCAGAAATCTAACAGTAACTTCCAAATTACAGCCTTGCAAAAATCATCTTGTCAAGCTCCCACACTGCAAAGTCTTTTCAGCAGATTTCTTGGTGACTTCTGCAAAATCTTCTAAATCTGGCCAAATATTGACTTGACACACACAAGGCCAGGTAAAAACCAGCTAGATTTTGAGCTCCACAAGGGCTGTGCTAGAGAGATTTCAGCTCATGAATCAAAATTAGGTTTCAGAGGCTTGCAGTCAGTGAATCCTGCAGCAGCTCTGCGGATGGCTGCTCGGGAAGCCGGGAGTGCTAATGAACAGAGAGCACAGTTGAGACTTCCTGCATTGGAAGTAAATGACAGAGGTGGTTTATCTTATTGTTTCCAATGGGTGCATTTGACAGGAGTTCAGCTGGAGCAGAGAAGGAAGAGAAAAAAAAAAAGAAAAATGTTAAGTCTGGACCAAAATAATAATGACTGAGAATCACAGTGCTTTCCTTTCAAGTACCTCCAAAGAAACTGTCATCTTAAACAGGGATATATCTTATCAGGAATGGAGTGACAGCTATATAGGTGGCTGTAGTTATAAATGCTGGCTATAGAGTCACTGGAGTATAAAAAACACATTGAGAACATGTTTTCATTACACATTTGCTTTTGTCTCCCTTTGTCAGGTTAGTGTTGCATTTGCTCTGTTGTGTAGTAGCAGTGACTTTTATTGATTTGTGTTTTTTATACTGTAAATGCTCCTGGTCAGGGGCTGTCATCATTGCTTGGCATGACTACATTCTGTGTTGTACTTAGCATGAAATATATCAATAAAAATGGGGAAGCCTCCAGAGGATTCAGCTGTGGAGTGCTGAGCACGTCCCTGACACATCTCACCTCAGGATCCACAAAATAAGGACAAGCAAAGGAATTAAAAAAGAACATTTTGCTATGTGTTCCTTTCTGAATGTGCCTCTGTGCGTATGGACAGGCACTTGCATTTGGGAAAATAGGAGTCATGATTATATCAGATTTTTTTAAAACTTCAACTCTAAGAATTATAAGTTTTTTAAAGATCGAGATAGAGATAGATAGAGATGCAGAAATAGAGAGGTTTCTAAAATCCCAGGACCCTGGAGAATAATTTTTAAGAAAAAAAGATCCATTAGCACAAGAGTGCTACTAACATAATGGAAGCCAGCAAAGATCTGTTTGGGGCTTCCCTTATGAATCCTCCTTGGAGAAACTTTTCATCTTTACTACTTCCTCATGACCCAGTTCAGGATTTTCACTGTTATTCTCTGGGGGCCTTTACGCCACTGCTACTTGTCTAATTCGGGTCCTGAGTCAGCAAGATGCTTTACATCTCTGCCTGGTAGCCCCACTGGCTGTACTGGGATTACTCCCATCTTTAAAAGTAATATCTTGCTAAATTGAAATAACATGCCCTACTTAAAATCACATAAACCAGAACGGGCTGGGTCCAAACTCCCAAACCATCAGGTGTCTTTAAGTAACTATTACTATCTAAGATCACTCACATGATCATCCAGAACTCAGGAATCTTGTGTCACCAGCTGGATGCAAGAAATGTATATGTTTTAGTCTATCACTTTTCACTTTCAGGTCCTTGGGGTATGGAGGATGACAGTATTTCTCTGCCAAAAAGAAGAAAAGGTCTTAACTGCTTTTAATTTAAGAGATTTCAATCCAGTTATTTGTTAGAGTGATGGAAGGGTCATGGAGCAATCCTGTTTTACCCAGATGAATTTCCCATGACAAATGATATTGGCTCATCATCTGTGGTCCTGATTGAATTCCAGCATTTTCCTTGCTCTAAAGCATGGATAGGGCTGTAAAGAGCTCTTGTTTTCCTTGGGACATTTGTTTCCAATTTTGCAAACACTGAGAATGTAGTTATTTTTGTAGTGCTGTTATGAAAGCCTGGCATTTTCTTCTTCATGTTGGAGTTAATTATAAATCATCAGAGTTGTACTGCCCACAACAAAGTTCTCAGACCCAGAAACCGAATCACTGCTGATCACTGCTCTCCCACCCCTGCTCTCTCTCTCACTGTCAGTTGCTCTTTGAGGAAGGGGGGGGCGTTATTTTAAGATGTTTTTATTGGCTTTGGAATATAAAGTGTCAGTTCCAAGGTCTTTTTTTCCCAGAGCAAGATAAACTCCTTTGGGCCATATATCATGGGGTTTTCGCATAACTTGACAGGACCTCACATTTAAATGCCTTTGCACTACCATATCTGATGACTTATGGGAGGACTGTAGTTTTTCAGGGGATGTATCATCAAAAGTCCCTTTCAGTAGCAGTGGGCTTAGTCCCAGGTTTGCTTCTTTAACACTTTCAATAGCCACTTTTTTTCCTTAAAAAAAAGAAAAACAAGAAAAAGAAGCACACAAGTGCCCACAAGCACACTCATACACACACAAGCACAAGTTAAATCCTCACAGGCTGACTGTGCACAATCCTAGGCTGGGTTCTGTGTTTGTTTGGGGGGGTTGTTATTGCTGTGTTGGTGTTGTTGTTTTAAACTAATAGCTTAGCTCTTTTGTGAATTTTACTGTTGGTTTAGGTTCAAGCATGTTCTTAAAAGCAGATTAAGCCTGAAAATTCAGGTCAGAGGATCACATCAAGTTCTGTTAAAGGAAATTTGTTAAAGCTCTCCTCCCACTAACCTACTTAGTGTCAGGTCTGATTTGAAAGTAGGGCACTTATAAGTGTAAAGAGTTTAATCAGGTTTCCTTTTTTATTAGAAAAGATGAAAATCCAGCTTCTCTTTAAAATAAACTGCTCTACTTTTATTTGACTCTTGGTAAAGGCATTTGTGTTCATTCCTAAGGATGAATGCGTTTGCAGGAGCTGTTTCCTGCAGACTCGTGAAAAGGGATTGTCTCTGGAAACAAAATAATCATATTTAACTTAATTGTGCCCTTGTTCAGCAAAGCACTTAAACACAAGTATAAATCTAATCTTACTCAAGACAAGACTTATAGAAGCACTTCAACCTGAAGTGCTTAATTTCCAGTGGAGTCAATGGAGCATTCCAAAATCATGACTCAGGTCCTAGAATCATTAGACTGGCATGACACCGGGAAAAAAAAAGCATCCCTAGATGTTATTCTTTTTCCTGTCACTATGGTGGCTAGAAAATTTTTTAAAAATAAAGCTCCTTCCTTCAATCTTAGCAGCACACAACTTCAAGATTTTTTTCCTGAATTAGAGATAGGAAAAATGTCAGTGCATTGCAATATAATGTCCCCTCAAAGGAAGATCTTTCTGGGGCCTGAGAAATACACGTGTTACCAGAAGATGAACGCAGTGGCATAAAGAGGTGTTGGCAGAAAACTTCACTGGAGGTGGGGTCAGAGACCAGAACCATTACATGGAGGTTACTGTGTAGTACAATCCCCAATGGTGATAGTGAAAAAAACACAACCTCTCAATTTTAGACTGATGTGCAGAGTGGCTGGGGGTAATTTACAAATCCTTCCACTACCTCCTTTTAAATAGAAGGGAATCAATGTTGAATGCAAATACCAGGACAAAATGCACATCTACAAATGGTGCATTAAGTTCCCTTTCATTTAAATGAACAGCTTTTTGTTTGTGAAGAGGAAAGACAAAAGACATACCTATTTTTCAGTTTCAGGTGTACTGGTACTAAAATATACCTTCTGGGAAATAAGCCTGTCAGCTTGCATACATTGTATATTAAGGAAATAATATATTCAGTGATAAATTACTTCCTGGTGTAATGTGTGGAATCCTATTGCTGGCCATACAGCTGCATGCTCATTTACACCAGTGGGCAAACTGGTCTTAATTCAGCAGGCTCAGTTATTCCTATTATACAGGCTCAAAGTCATGACAATAAACCTGTGGTTGTAGTAGTTATGTCTTTTCCTCACTTTTCCACGATCCTAAGACATTTAATATTCCAGGCAACTCCAATAAACTGTTTGCATCTGGGGTAAATCAGCCTGATTCCAGGGAAGACAGAAAGGCAATGGCAAGTCCCTCTAGCTGAGAATCTGGCCTACAGCGCCTGCAACTTCTCTAGAGAGGCTAATGGGGAAAATGCCTGTCATTTTGCGGCTTCTTTCTCTCCACAAACACATTTAAGACAAGTTTGGTCAATTATCCCCATGTCTCCTATATCCATTTAGTGTAATTCCTATTAAGTGCAGTTCCACCTACAGCAGTAATGGGAGAAATACTGATCAACCACAGGTCCCTCTCTGCTATATTTAGCTAACGCAAATGCTCGTGATTCCAGTGCATTGGCAGGGAATGAGATTGTTATAGGCTGTAGCATTTCCATTTGACTTCCCAGGAGGATAGACCAGCATGGGTGAGATCCAGAAACCTGCTTCAACAGACGTACAAATAATAACAGGCGTGACTGTGGGCTCTGCAGTCACAACATCCTGGGAGCCAGGCAGCTGAGCTGAACTAGCACCAAACCAGGCATCAAGAAAGCTCAGTTCAGCTTCTGTCACTCTCCTGTTGTGTGACCCTTAAGTAATCTGCTTCATCACTTTGTGGCTTTCTACCTTATTTCTTGCCTTCTTGGTTTTCCCTCCCTGCAGCAAGAGCCACCCCCAGCCCGGAGTGTGTTTTCAGTGAGTCACACCTTGGTCTTTGTGCTCGTTTCAGCTTCACCCTCAGCTTTGCCTGTCAGGAAGTGGTTTCCAGGTTGCTTCTTGGCTGCCACCATCCACAGTGCTCCAGCAGACAGGGAAATGAGTGTTGTTTGCCCCCAGGGACACCTTACTGCCCTGTCTGCAGGCTCTCATGTGCACCTAGGGAAATCTAGTCCTGTCTCACAGTGCTCTGAGTGATCACCCTTTCTTTAGACACTGGTGCCTGACATTCCCTGTGGTTCTCTGGGCTGAGAGGCTTTGGGATTACTTCTCTGATCCTCACAGGAGAGCTATGGTGGCAAACTGAGGGAGAGTTTCCAATGAAGAGTCAACACACAACTGACTTTGCTCCTCCTTGGAATGGGCTCTGACATAATCAAAAACACAGCTTGTGATTTGACCTTATGTGTTTAAGAAGACCTGTGTACAAGTCTCAGGTAAGAACCTGCCTGAAGGCTGTGTGGCACAAAGAAGTATGACCTGGCTGTACCTCACATAGCCTCTACAATCAGAAGCAAACTATCCACCCCATTACTTCTGATATCCAACTTCATTAGGTCTGTCAGGTTGCAGGGTTCTGCCATAAGTGTAAATAAATAAGAATACTAATTGAAACAACAGTCAGTTAAATGTGTGCTTGCATCTAGGGATATTTAAAAAGCTTTGTAGAGGTCAGTGATCAGGCACATGTGCACATCCGGCTCCAAAATGGTTTTTTATTGGGCAGGAAGAGGATGTAACAGATAAGCATGCAAAATCAAGCCACTGAACAGGAGGGAAAGAGATAAGGAATCAGAACTCTAGAAGGAATGCAATGAAACTTGTTTTCAAAATTTGTCCCTGTATCTTTAGACCAGTGGATGGCCTCTGCTGGCTGTTCACACACAGATTCCAAGATCCTGGACACTCATCCTGCTGCAGAGCCCAGACCAGAGAACAGAAACCTGTGGCAGCAAAAAATACCAACCTGGGCACATCTTCTGCTTCCTTCTCACAGTGATCATGGGTGGTATGATTCTCAGGAATCATGGACATGCACAGTCACACAACCTTAGGTATCTGTTCTCCTTCACTCTTCACGTGCTTAAAACTGGCCACTGGCTCCAAAACTGTTGGGGAGAGGGAAGGATAGACAAGCAGAAAGGCTGTACAAGTACTATTTCTCCAGGAAATCTGTCTCAGATAAGGGCTGGAAAGGATCTCAAAAGATCACCTGGACTATCTGACTACCCCAAGGCAGGAGCAGCTCTGCCTGTATCAGTCTTGACAGATGTTTGTCTGCCTTGTATTAGGCATTGAACATTGGCTTGGGAGTATGCCCAGGAGAGGAGAAAACTAGCTATCTTCAAACTACCTGGCAAGCTTTTCCATGAGCTTGACACAGCATTTCTCAACACCTGGAAACTTGAGAACATCTGCTTTCCACATGGGCAGAGCAGAGCTCAGTTACATCAAATCCTAGCATCCATATTTTCATCTTATGCGGCTGACTACACTGCCATCAGCTCAGGAACACTGGAGCATGAGTGACTCCACACCCCCTGCAAACATCCCTCAGCTCCTGCCAGTGTGGCTGTTCTTCCTTACTGCCAGTGAACCCCAGTGCATTCCAGCAGGGGGGTTCATTGCAGGGTAAGGTCCCCTCTCCCCCCACACTGCTGGAGTGGCTCTGGTCAAGTGCATCCACTGGTGCCATTTCATCCACATAGTCTGGCCCCAAATCAGTCCAACACACCACAAGACCAGTTCCTGTAATGGCCATCAAAGATACTCTTCAGACACTGCACCTTTCTGTTGCCAGAACAGTAGGAGATGGGAGCTATAGCCAAAGGAAAGGAGGTTTGGCTGGGCTGTCCCTGAGCTGATGTTGGGTTTTCAGCACACCCAAGACAGACCACACATGAGGCACCTCTGAGCTGCCAGATGGAAGTGGCATCAGGATTAACGTGAGGAGAAGCTTCAAATCCTCCTTTTCCAGATTACTGGTTTGCCTTTTATATTTTCTATTCTTTTGCACCCTGAAATACAGCTTGGGTCATTTCAGTGCTTGACAATTAAAAAGAGAGTTCAGCCAGGACAGAGTAGACCTCTCTCCTTTTCATGAGCTGCTGTTAGACTGCAGGTCCAAATCCAGTCACATGCTGGGTTAGTTAGGAATCCGTTTCAAACCCAAAGTCCTCATTACAGACATGGGTCACTCTGTCGTCAAAAAGTGACCTGCATAACATGAGTAACTCAGTACATGTCAGAAATATTTCTGACCTTATTAAACAATCTCAGTGCTCGGAAAAGAGGTTTTCACTCATCAATCACCGTTTTATTCACGCACGATAACAGCCTCATTAAATCATATGAGAGTTGCAGGAGATTTTATATGCTGATTTAATACCAATGTAACCAATTACACAAACTTCACATAATATCTTTAAATAATCAAGTAGGTACTCAATTAGCATGCAGTGACCATTTATTAAAATCTCAATTAATTCCTTGTTTAAGACTTGTGCAGTGATCAAACTGTGCAAATTCTAAATAAACCCACCAGGAGAAGCCCTGGCCTTGAGACAGCAGCACTGCCCAGTACATTAAGAGCAGAGATGCCCCTGTTCTGCAGGAGCTCTCTGACACTGCCTCTCCCCTGACACAATGAATTTGATGGAGAATCAAGCAGCAGACTCAAAGAGTACAAAAGCCTTGGCTCTGATTTTACTTCAGCTGTCTCAGATCAGACTTGTAAGGTCCAGACACGCAACCAAAGCAGTTTAGTAAGTTGCCAACAATCAGAATAGCCCCAGTAACCAACTCTGTTGGCATTAGAGATGAAGTAAGGTGTGCCCCACAGGCAGAGTCCGCTGATGGGCACTAACTTGTCCCAGAGTTAGTCAGACACTTGGCCAAGTGCTTTGAAGCACGTCTCTGAGGAGTACTCCAACTCCTGAGGCCATTTAAGGCATTCCTGCCCCTTTCCCTGTGCCCCTGTTGGAAGCTCCTGCCCCCAAGCAGAAGCTAAAAAAATTAGTTTTGGCCTTTGTAATGATCTGACTTGCATGTGGGAGGGCATGAACAACTCAGAACCAGCCCTCACAGGGCCGTCTGGACATGGGAAACTCATTTTGTCTGTGATGGTGATCAAGCACCACAAATGCCCAGTCTCTAAATCTTATAAATAAAGATTCCTGTTGTACCTCAACAACAGCTGGTCATTGTTGTCGTCACTGTCATCGTAATGCTTTCAGCTCCTACACAAAGTGCATCGCAAACATTCAACAACTTTCCAAGAGCAAAAATACACATTTGGCCTCTCAGCTGCAATGAGGGTTTTTATGCACTTCCTTATGAAAGACAATTATGTGCATCATTTCCAGCTGAGCAGTTGAAAAATCTGGTTTCTATACACAAAATCTTTCCGTGCACTGGGAGCTCCTCTCTCACCTGTGAAAACAGAGCGAGGGTCGCTTGTGCAAACAGCCGCACTTACAAGTGGCACAGCTGTGTTCTGAGAAGCCGGGTGGAAAATTTAGCCCATAGCAATTTTGCATTTTTCACAGGGTTCATTATGAGCTCTCTGACAGTTTTACTCTATGGTCTCTCGGGATTGTGTCACAGTTGGTTTTCATTTAATGGTGTTAATCAAGAAGTAACTGTGAAAGTGATGTTTGTCACTGCTGCAGCGAGAAGACCATTCACCTGGCAGCAAAAAACAAGTTCAGGTTTAGAGGAAAAGAAGAAACTATGACCCAAAGTGTGTTCTCCTTGTTCATTCTGAGACCTCCTCCTTTTTCCTGGCAACAAATCCTTTGTCAGGATTAAGTGCAATAAAAGAAACCATCATACAGACGAACTGGGTGCTCCATCGAGCATTGCAGGGAACTAAACCCTGATCTTTCCTGCCCAGCTTGAGATGCTTTAGAGAGGTTGTTCCACTAGATGTCAGGGCCGAGCACGGAGCGACAGCCAGGACCCGACTCCCTGCTCGCCCGCTCCTCATCCCGCTGCTTCTTCATCCCGCACCGCTCGCAGGCAGCGCTGCGGGCCTCGAGGGTCGGCTCGGAAGGAAAATTGTTCTGTCTGCTGCTGGAGAAAGGCTCAGAAAACAGGAGGGGGTCCTTCCCTTCCCAGTTGGAGTTCTGACTTTCTTAATCCGCAGAGGAGATTTGCGTGTGTGATTGGTTTAGGGAGGAAAGCAGAGTTAAAAGTGACTCTGGAATGTGCTGATGTGTTATTCCATGGTGTGCAACCTGTGGACGTTTCCAAGAGTCCCTGGGAGGTTACTGAGGGTGCAGCTCTGCAGCAGCTTAAAGAAGATCTAATGAAGGAGGAAATAAATGCACCTGGGAAAAACAAACTTAGCATGGTGAAATACAAGGAGGGCTTATCCTACTCATTGTGCCACACAAAGCAGCCTGTAACCTCTCACACATGGGAAGATGCTTGTTGTGTATCAGCTCTCCAGATCTGGATGGACAGAACTCTCAGCTGTGGTGCAGAAAGGTGCCTCTGACAAGGATTTTAGGGTGAATAAACTTAATTCCGCTTTTCTGACCCTGAGCTGCCATTCACATCCTCACCTTCCTGCCATGACCACGGAGGTGTGAGGCTGAGAACCTACACGGCTGCGAGGCCCTGGTGCACAAGGCTGCCGGTGGGAGAGCATCACGGGGGATTCTGTCATGGGAGTCCAGAGCTCCAGGCGTGAGGCTTTGGGAGATCTGCATTGGAGAGTGGTGGCTCAGGGGGTCACAGAGGTGTTGGGAGATACCCTATGAGACAGACTGGCTGTGTGTCAGGCACTGAGCACTGAAACTCCAAGGTGCAGGACAGTATATCTGAGATTCATACACCTCTTAGCAGAGCTGCCTGCACCCATCTCATGGTGCCTTTAACATCGTGTTACCCCTTTATAACTTCCCCTTGCCAGACTGGGAGGTACTGGACTCCCAGCTGGAACCACACAAGGGTGTGAGGTTCATTCCTCCTGGTAACTGGAGTGAACACGGCAGGGCCCCCAGTATCATCAGAGATCGTTGCATACAGTGTCTGGGTCTGGCCTGGGGGTAGGTGTGTCTGCTGGAATACATGAGCTTCCCTTAAAAGAAAGGCAGAGCCACCCTGACTGGTTAGGCTCGTTTTTCTCTGGATTTCTGACAATGCTTTGTATTCAAAAGGTCAGGCTCGCAATGGCACCTCACGCCCTGGAGCAGAAAGTCATTCCTCACTGCTTCACTCTGCTCACGGCTGGCTGCTCAAGCTTGCTCCATCTCCCTGCATCTGACATCCAAACTCCTCTCAATGCAGGGCAGATGTAGCCAAGTCCTGCCATCAGCTGTCAGCTCAAATAGAGGGGAACAGCACAGTGACATCAAAAATGTGTTGATGTGTATTAGCCCATTACCCAAGTCCTCCCTGTAACTCTCATGCAAGGGAGTGAGTTTTTCTCTTTCAGCAAGAGCCTTAATTCTTTTGCTGCGGCAGTAGTCTCACAGTCCCAGGTTTGGAGGGAAAACAGGGAGGCTGTATTGGTTTTCTCTCCCAATCCTGTAATAAATAGCTGCAAATCTTGCAAAAGACACTTGTCATCTTCTACATATTCTTGTAAGACAGAAGCAAGCAGAGATCGAGTGTGCTGAAGGTGAATATAGCCCTAAAGAGAGACAACTCCCTCCCCTTCAGCAGTCTCTTCCCATGGGCTGAATTTCATGACAGGAAGCACCCACCATGATTTAACTCTTTTCACTTTCAAGGAGAAATCATTTCCCCCTGAGACAGTTTTGATGACTCTTCCATTAGTAGGTGTGAAAATGCCTCTAGCAACCCTCTTCTCTGTGTACTGGCAACCCTGGGGAATCTGTGAGGACTCTCAGCAGAAGGAAATGCATTGTCAGCTGCCAGAGCAGGGAGCAGACCTGTCCCAGACAAGAGAGGTGTTTGAACAAAAAAAAGCAAATACAAGTGTGTTTGCAAATATACTGAAAAATCAAAACAGGGAAGTCCTAGCTCGACTGACTGAATCAGACACATTTCTCATCTCATGCTGACAGCCTCATACCCTCTTTGTCAAGGTCTATTCTAGTGGATATTGAACTCCTGTGCACATTCCATTTCGATCTTGGCATAGGAAAAGGCACTCTTTGGACTCTCTCCTGCATGACCCAGTTCAGGTCACGAAGGCAGCAGAAAATTAACACTACAAAAAGAAAAAAGTCATTAGTTTGTGAACCCTGATCCAACAGTGAGCATGGAGGGAATGCACAGCTAGAAGCTGTGCCAGTCCCAGCATAGACCAGCTTAGGCTGTTGTGAAGCCATGCCCCAAATGATCCTCACTTTTCCAAAAGACCTGTCTCCAGAACAGGAGGGCAAGGCCAGTTCTCTTGATGCTGTGCTGATCCGGGTCAGCTCAAGGTAACTGTGAGACTGCACTCCAAGTGTAACTGCTCTTCTGTGGTATTCAGAATCTTCACAAAGGTCAAAGTTGGGTGGGTTAAGGGGTAACCAAACACACAAACCAACCACCCTGGGAGCTGGGAAGTGCCCTGTGTCCAAGCAGAGCTTTTAGCACATGGAAGGCTTTCTCTATAAAACCAAGTTATTATAGCCCAAGAAGTGAAGGAGGTTAACCCAGACTTCAACAAAGAGGAACAAAGCTGCTCACCCTTTTTTCAGGGGATTAAAGCTGATTGCTTAACAGGAATCCAACTTAGGCAGTTTATTTTTCAAAATAGTTGGCAGCTGGTTTTATTACACAACAGAGTTTGAGACACAGACTTGCTGAAAGAGGGAACCTTGCACCAAACTGTTCAAATGAAAACTTCAGCATCTTTCAGCATTGGCAATATTTAACACAAAACATCTCATGCCCTTTAAAAATATTTTTATGCATTTTTTGGTTAAAGAAAAAAAAACTTTTCTTGTCTCTGCAACAATACTTATCTGAGTGTTATGAACAAAAATAACAATGAAGTCTTCATCAGCATTCTGGTAAAAAAGAAAATTGAAAAATAGTGTTTGTGGAGGTGTATAAGAAACAAAAATAATCTTTTCAAACTCCTTAGAGTGAAGGTTTTCAAATGTTAGATTTTTTCACAGGAATGTTTTTGTGAGATGATATATACAGTAAGCCTTTCAGAATCTGGGATCAGGTTCTACTCTCACCCATACTAGCATAAATAAGGAATAATAGCTATGTTACATTGGTATCTATAAAAATTACCTGGTTATTACCTTTTTATTAAATATACACATTTTTTCTGACACTAAAACAAAAGAGGGTATCACCATTGTTACAAATTAATCTTATTTGATATTGTAATTAAGATGTGATTTTTTTCTCCAGATTATTATTTTGCATTTCTCTAAAAGATTATAATCAGACTGAGATCTTATTTATAGTTTCTAATAATTTACAATAAAATTTAATCCAGTACAGATTTCAGCTGTAATATCCATCTGAATACCAAAGACAGGTATAAGGACAATATTATTACAGTGCATAGGAAATTAATCTGGAATGATGAGATCCTTCAGATATGTTACCACATAGCATTTTAAAATGACCCAATTTCTCTTTTATTTTTATAATCTTAATTTTTTGTCATCTCCATTGGGTAAAAAGGGCTATAGAAAGTTTGGGTGGTGAAATTACATGAACTTATCACAGAGAGCCCCTAAAAACTGAGTTTACTAAACCTTTAACCTTATCTAATAACAATAACACTGCAAACATCTAGGGCCACTTCAATTCTCAACAGTGATATACTTGTAAAACAAGAGATGCCAGAGGCACTCCCTCAAACCCACTATTTGAATTGCCATTTCTACCACTCATGTCAGGCTCTGTCATCCATGTCTGACCAGACCATCCTATTGCTTTGACTGCTTGGGCTGGAAGAGTTGACTGTAGGCTGGGGATGTCCAACAGGCTGAGCACAGATGCATAAAATGCATTCTTTTTGTAAAAAGTAGCAGTGCAAACCTCATCTTAGCTCCTTAAGAGTAGCCTCAGCAGGTTTTAGTAAAGCCAGCCTCTGAAGAGTTTACAAATGTAAATGTCATAGAGGGTTGAAAATAATAATTATTGACATTCTTCATCACTCAAAGTAATTAAACAACAAGCTCAGCAGGCCTCCCTTTAATGCTTTAATAGCTTATTATATTTTGAAGCTGCCAATCTATTCCTTTCCCTCCATACTTCAGTCACTTTTATGTTTGTAGTCCACATATAATGCAGTGCACTTGTTTTCTTTTTACAGTGTCTTTCCTTTAACAAGCTGGAGAGCCAGCAGGAACGTGTAAATGAGATACGACATCACAGCGTGGCCATCCTAGGAGCATATATTCAATAAATATGCAAATCAGTTCAAGTACATCTCTCCTCAGGTGGGAAAAGGTATGGGAATATGGTCAAGAGTCACTTTCAATTATCTTCTCAGTTGAAAACAATAACATTCTAAGGAACTAAAGAAAAGGGGAAGAAGAAAGGAACTAAAATTAAGGGGTTTTTTTTCTTAAAAAGGGGAATTTCTTATGAAGAAGAACCTCACCTTCAAAATTCAACTGATGGGCAGATTGTGTGAATTACATACAGGAGAAGCATAATGAACATCTCATATTTTCCTGTCAGAAAAAAGCCAGAGTAGCCACACTGACCTCAGCACTGCCCAGCGTGGCTGAAATGAGTCCCTCGCTCAGTGGAACTGCAGGGGAGAAAATACAGGGAGCTTTTGCTGATGTCCATTATTCCATTATTGGGTCAGATTTTGATATCTTCTTGTTGGCTACAGCTATAAATGAAAGGCAGCGTTGTGCCCCAGAATTCAAAGGATGCCTCAGATGAACTCAGTAGAACACAGTAATATTTGGAAGCAGAATACTTCCTAATCCTGCTACAGAGTCAGTGGGACCAATCCTGCTTTCAGCTACATCACTGTAAATCCAGAGAAAGATCCACTCAGATAAATGAATTAGTTCACATTTTATTAGGATAAATGAGACAACTTCTGACAAATCATTCACCAAGCTGCCACTCAGATGATTTATTCTCCTTGATATTTAAATAAACACATAATAAATGTGCACCATCAATGCACATGGGAACTGAGTGCAGTGTGGCAGCCAACTGACTCGGTTTTCTCCTTGCCATGCAGAGAGACAGGGAAGCCACTGGTGGGAACCAAGCTGCAAGGAGACATGCCAGGTCATTGTGCCTCTGCTCCTAATCTGCTGCATCATTTTAGAAGCAGTTTTTCCCTGCCCCATGCATCCATCTACCCTTTTATCATGCCTACATGGACTGACAATTATTTGGCATAATAACATTAGGGACTCAGTTTTGACTCTGGCCCACCAAACTTTACTCTAAGAAGAGACTAAGAAATAAGGTCCCGTTTTAAAAGAGAGAGAGGCTTTTATTCCTGAAAATCTCTCAGCTGTGACACACAGTTTGGAGCACATAATTTTCAGCAATTAACACCACAGATACACCAAGTCTCTAAGCCAGCATAAACCAGTGCTGCTGCTGAAGGAAATGGCCCTTCCTTCCCCACACCCGCAGCCCACATTCCTTCTCACTCCCTCTGCTACTCCCTACCTTGTGCCAGCACAAGTGTTCTTGTGGCCCCGCAATGAACCAGATCAGGGAACTCATCCAGGTCGAAACTAACCTGGGGAAAAGGAAATTGTTTAGTTTTAAGCTGGCAGAGTTCCCTGGCCTGGTTCACCGCGCAATCATGTCTGTGCTGGTGCCAACATGGGGAAAGGAGCAGTCCTGGGCCTGGAAGGAGAAGGCAGAGGAATGGGAATGGTGGACTGCCCTCTGAAAGAGGTTGTTGCAGAGCTGGCTTATGCCAGCTTAAAGTGTTTATAGAAACGTGGCACATATTTAAAATCTCTCTCTTCACGGAATATTTGTCTTCAGAGGATTAATGCTTCCCAGGATATTCCAGCCTTGGACATCTGCGGAGCATTGCTTCTCCCTCTCTCCCCCCAGCCCAATATACTGGCATGGAATTAAAGCCTTGAGAAACTTGAAAGCAACAGGCCTGGGGATTTTGTGACAAATGCAAAAATGCTCATATTTGTCAAGCCATTAGCAAAGGGGCACAGCTGTTGTGAGAGCCCTGACACTGTGCCAAGTACTCTGGAGCCTGCTGAAGGCTGTGAGCCTGAATCCAACTCACTCCGACAACTCCCACCAAGATCCCTCCTGTGGATCTGCAGCAGGTGCCCAGACAAGCACAGTGCACTCCAAGATTTCCAAAGGAAGATTACTGCACATTACCTGAGCCATAGTTATTTGCTAAAATGCAGCTGGTGGCTATCTCTGCAGCACTTCCAAGGACAGTCAGGCTCCAGTGCTGCAGCTGGTTTTGCCCATCATGGAGCCCAAGAGCCGCCAGGAATGAGCCAGCTCCTGCAGGTCAGAGCAGGACAGCTCTGTGCTGTGTGATGAGAGCCCGTGGTGCTGGAAAGCCTAACACAGGAACAGTGGAGCAGCTCTGGACAGCAACAGCCTGGACCATGCCCAGCCCCTGTGGTGGCCCTGGAACTGGAGGCAGTAGCTGCAATTTCAGATATGGAAGACAAAACAAAGCCACAGCCTTCACTCCTCAGGGTGGGGAATGAGGGAAGAAAGGAGGAAGGATCAACCTTGAAGGTGTGGAGCAAGAAGAGAGGAGGGAGGAGTTGGTAAATCCAAGGGTGAAGAGCAGATGACAACAGGTACTTCTGTAGCACTGTTTCAGAGTACCATATATTTGATAGCTTTTTTCACTAACCCCACTGATTCTAAAAGTGGGTAAAGCACAGAACAAACATCTCAGGCCCAAGTCTGATGGTCTAGGTTGAGTCTACTACAGACAAGGGCATTAGTCAGGCTTCCTGGGCTTTCATGGAGATGATTGGTGCTCCACTCACAGCACAGAGCTCCAGACAGACACTCTGTTAATAGCTAAGCCCAGAGCATTTCATTTTGACTAATCGTCCAAAGTTCAGGGCTGATCCCAAAGTCCTTGGTCAGCAAAGCTGGCTAGAAATGTCATGTGATTTGGACTCCACCAGATTCCCAGAAATCTTTGGGCTGGAAATGCCATGAGGATTAGGCAAAAGTGAAATCTTTCTCTAAGATTATCTAGATATTATTTGTCCCTGCTCAGCAGAGCAAATATGTTTGCTTTCCATATTTGCCCATCAGTTTAAGGCTTTTTTTGTTACTGCTGCCAATTTTTGGGTACTTTAAAGCCTGACAAATCCTTCCTCTCTTCTGTACCACGTTATGTTTGCTGGGAGCACTGATTAATCCCTTTCCACTCTCATTCTTCAAGAGCAACCTTCACTGTGTGTGTTTAGGAGGAGTGGCTCCAAGGCTACAACAACAGAGATAGAGCAACATTTGAAAACAGAGCTGCCTACTGAAAATAATCAGTTCTCATTGTGGCTGCTTTCTATGTCACTCTCTGACCTTTGGTCAGACTATGCCACTTATTCTCAAGAGATATAAACTTTTCCCATCTCTAGGGTTTGTACTCCCATGGTACTCTGCTGGGTAGTAGGAGGAGTAAACATTTTGTGTGCATAGACTGAGAGACACTTCCACAAGTTCTGCTCTGTGACACAGGGAGAGGAGTGAGGAAGGTTTGTTACGACTTAAGCCAAGGAGAGATTTCTTCTTTACTCTGTAGTTGTGCCAGTGTGAGACCCTGTCCCCAGATATGTGACAATGACCTGCCCACCAGAGTACAGCACCTTTCCCTCTTCAGACATGCTGATAGACCAGGCTTGTGTGAGTGTGCTTCCTACAGAATCATTTGGATCAGTTCATCCATCCATCCACCTGAGTTCAGGATCACCCATGGGATGTTTCACTGGCAGAAGGGCTGGGGCAGTAACCCCTGGCAAGGTAAATGATGATGCTGATCTCCTGGGAACTGCAACATCTTCCACCAGCACAGCTGCATTTGTTCACAGCTGTGTAAATTTTGACCAGCTAAATCCAGCTAGTCAGAAATAGACTTCCAAATCAATCCCAGGCCCCTTGAGCTCAAGTTGAGTGAAGTCTCTTCTATGTCACACAGCCCTTCAGCTGCTGGGAAGAGCTCCAGCAGTTAAGAACTACTGAACATCAGTACAAGCTTCTAGTAAAAGCTTCTAGTTTCAGTGCTCCCTTCTCCAAACAGAACTAACAGCTCTCTTGAAGCAATCTGAGTAAAAAGCATTAAAATCCTTGCAGTGCTTTAAGAGAGAGAACATGATCAAGCAATGGTAACATTGATAATTACAAATGACCACACAGAGAGCAAAGACAAAGCAGTGCTATCAAACTCTCCCTCAACCTTTCCAGCAGTGGATTTACGACTTGTGGATAAGAAAACTACAGGTAAGCAAGTTTATAATATAATTATTATGTCAATGGAATGCCAGATTTTCCCCCAAATACAATAACAACTGTCTTTCAGTTGTTGGTTCAAACAGCAGAGCCAAGAAGAGAGATGTTTCATGGACATACTGCTCTCTACACAGACATGCACATGCCCACATTCACACAAAGACACAGATCCTTCCCTGGGACTGGGTAGGCAAATAAGCACTTTTTCAAGAACATTTTCCAAATAAAATGATGAAGAAAAACTTAGAACTGAGAAAACACAGGGAAATAAAGCCATACAGGCAGGTTTCTCCAGCTGTCAGCTAACTTTCTCACCAATAAAAGGAGGAAGTGGATTTAAAAAAAAAATGTAGGAGATACCCAAGTGTGACATTTAAGAGGTATATTCCTCTTGTGAGGAGAATTAGTTCCCTAGTTTGCCAGTCAAGACAGACAAAAGCCAGGCAGAGTGAAAATCATTGCTGTGATCATCATCAAGAGTGGAAGAGATGAGGTGAAACTAGAACCTGTATCTCCTCTGTGATGTGAGCACAGCTCAGTCAGCCTGGATGGAGTCACCAGGATGATGTCTGTTCTTGTCAAGGGATGCTGAATCAGACTAACACTGAAAACAGAACATGCAGAGACTGGAAGAAACATGAACCACCCCAAGTAAAACTCATCTGGAGCACACACAGGGACAGCTGAAATTTCAGAGCCTTTTGTTGGAAAATGTCTACTGGAGGAGCAGGGGGCATTTAGTGGGAACTGGCTTTTTCATGACAGTATTCACCCATTATTATGCCAAGGATGATTTCCTTTTATTCAGAAAATGAAAAAGGATCTAAGAAAAATGTTGATGAAACGAAAAAGAAAAACTGTAATTGCAATATTTTCCACTGGAAATAAGGAACTGAGCCATCTGCCTGCTGGCTGTCAGTGTGCTCACTCATCCCACTGGAACTAACCCTCCACATCCCACCTGATGCCTCTTCCCTCTACTGCAGACCAGCCTCCCAGAGCTGCAGAGCAACTCAACCCCCTGCCTGAGATCATAGGCAGAACAACCCAGTCTTTCCAGTCTGCTCCAGCTCCCCAGGTATTTTGGCACGAGTTCACTGACACAGGCCTTTTCACTTGCAGAAGGACTCAGAACTGGAAAAACTTGAGATATTTGAGGTCAGAACCAAACATGTCAGCAAAGCTGAGCTGAAAGGAATCTTGCACAATGTCTGTGTTCTCTGTGCCAGGAAGCAGTTAGTCCTAATGCCCCTCCAGTTCATTAGCATCAAATTGACTTACCAGAAAAAAAAAAAAAAAAAGAAAAAGGAAAAAAACCAAATTAAGTTCACTGTCGTTATTCCTGATCAATTGGCTTCTCAACATACAAAGACCCTCTCCTCCCTGTAATGGTGTATCCCCCTTGCACCTCAATGCCATTGCCTCTGGCAGAGGGTGTCTCTTTCACATGAGGGATTACACTGCCTAAGTGCCCTGAGCTATGGAAACCCAGTGTTCTGCTGGGCTGCAGAGCTCCTTGAACATTCATCCCAGTGCTCTCTCAAGTGCAGCTGGTGTGTTTCTCAAGAGCCAGTCTGGGCTGATCCCATTCTCTGGAAAAGGACACACATTGTTGCTCAGCAATGGGTGTGCTGGGAAGAAATTCTAGCTGTGGCAAGATTTCAGCAAGCTGTTGCAGTCTGCAATAAAACTGAATTCAGCTGGCTACAGCCAAGGCTTGTGTGGGTTCCCGGTGCTGGGTCACTCCCAGATCCCAGTGCTGAGTGCACCTGGGCACTTCCCCACTTTCACAGGACATTCAGCTCTTCCTTTGTCTTGAGGTCTGTCAGTGGTCATTACAGTCACATTCAGTGTGAAACCTTTTCTGTCTGATTCCAAAAACTAAACTGAACTTGAAGCGAGACCATTCTGCAGCAAATTGACCATGTTCAGCTCTGTGTGCCTGCAAACGTGCCAAAATATTTTGAGTTCTTGTCAGGAGAACAAGAAATTCTGCTAAGAGTCACAGAATCATTAAGGTTGGAAAAGACCTCCAAGATCATCCAGTCCAACCTGTGACCCATTCCCACCCTGTCAGTCAGACCAGAGCACTGAGTGCCACGTCCAGGAGTTCCTTGAACATTTCCAGGGGTGTTGGCTCCACCACTTTTCTAGGCAGTCCATTCCAATGCTTGACAACCTTTCCCATGAAGAAACTCTTCCTGATGTCCAACCTGAACCTCCCCTGGCACAGCTTGAGACCATTTCTTCTTGTCCTGTCACTAGTTTTCTAGGAGAAGAGGCCAACCCTCACCTGGCTACACCCTCCTGTCAGGGACTTGTGGAGAGCAAGAAGGTCTCTCCTGAGCCTTCTTTTCTCCAGGCTGAGCCCTGCCAGCTCCCTCAGTCACTCCTCACAGGACTTATTCTCCAGAGCCTTCCCCAGCTCTGTTGCCCTTCTCTGGACATGCTCCAGCACCTCAGTGTCCTTCCTAACCTGAGGGCCCCAGAACTGAACACAGGACTCAAGGTGTGGCATCATCAGTGCCCAGTACAGAGGGACAATCACTTCCCTGGTCCTGCTGGACACACTCTTTTTGATACAGGCCAGGTGCCACTGGCCTTCTTGTCCACCTGGGCACACCTGGCTCATGTTCAGCTGCTGTCACCAACACCCCCAGGTCCTTTTCTGACAAGTTTTTCGGCCACTCTGCCCCAAGCCTGCAGCACTCCAGGGGGTTTTTGTGGCCAAAGTGTAGGAACAGGCATTTGGCCTTGTTGAACTTCATGCAATTGGCCTTGGCCCATCCATCCAGGCTGTCCACATCTTTCTGCAGAGCCTGCCTGCCCTCCAGCACATGAACATTCCTGCTCAGCTTGGTGTCATATGTGACTCCCAGCAAGGTTTTTTTTTAAGTTTTTGATTGTTATCATTTTCAGTCACATTATTCTTACAGAACTCAAATGGTATTTTTGAATTCCACCAAGCTCAAAGAGCATTTCAACCACCTTGTTTTGTTCATGCACATTTATTGAAACCCTATAAATAATTAGTACCTTTTTGCAGCTTCAGACAATGTAGAAACCCATCCCAACTTTTTCCTACCCCAATTTCTCATTCTGACTCTTTTGTATGCTGACTGGCTTGCACAACACAATTCTAAGCATGTAAAGTTAAGTGGATAAACAATTACAAGAAGTTCAAGTTGGGTTTAATGAAATCATGTAGAAATCCAGGGAAATCAAACTTGTCACAGCTTTTGCAAAGTTGTATGGATAGGGACATTTTGGTTATTGTTTGAGTTGAAGCCTGACAAGAAAAAGGGAAAGGAATAGAGTGTTGTTTGGTTAAACTCTGCACTGCAGCCTGTGTCTGGGTTGCCTGAGCAAAAGAGGGTAACCAAAGAGTCCTTGTACTGCCCAAAGCTGTAAATTCTCTCCAGCACCAGATGGGACTTAATTCAGTTCATAGAGTGATGAGAAGATTCCAATGCTATTCCTTGCAGGAAAAATGAAACCCTTTCAACTGGCAGCCTCTGGACACTTATGATTTTGTTTTCTTTATTACTTTGCTCTGAGTGAGCAGAATTTTCCTTCACCAAGTCACTTGCATTTTTTACATGACACACATTAAAGCCAAGCTGACCAATACGCAACCCCTGGGAGCTCTCTGGGCTGGTTGCAGATGCAGTGGTGATATGAAGATTGTTCTAGCAGCTCAGTTATTCCTTCCTGACACTTCATAACCATGGCACATGTCTATGCTTGGATTCAGGCAGTTCTTCCCTGAGCCTTCATACCAAGTTCAGAGTTTTAGAAAATGAAACCAAGTATAATAATAATTCTATTCATTAAGGCTAAGGCTGGTAATGGTACTTAGCCATGAAAAGATGCAGCCAGTGGGATTTTCAAATTGCCTAAGTAGATTACACATCTAATTCCCATTGACAGCCAATGGGAATTAGGTCCCAAACTCCCTTAGGCACTTTTATAAATCCTATTAGGTGTCTGTCTGCATCTTTGTATGTTAAATACCTTTGTAAACCTGAGCGAGGGTGTGCTCCTATGCTCCTTATGTTGTTTTCCAGGGTTTTGGTAATACAACAAAGTCAGATCTTCTAACTTGTCTTGTGTAAGTCAAGATTTGGAGCATGAACTGCAAATCAAGTGTTTTTTTGCTACTTTTGGAACTTCTGATGCTAGAGCAGTCCTGCTGAGGTGTGTTCAAAGGTTGCTCACTTGTGTTGACTCATTGCTGTCAGAGCAACTCTTCTATCACCAGTTCCAATCCCTTCAGCACTGCCAGAACAGGTCAGGGAGCCCAGAGCAGAGCCAGAAAACTCAAGCCTTGTAGAGTTGAACCTAAACATCCAAAAATGCTTCCTCTTTATTTTATGGTGCCATAAACATAGATACAGATTACAGTGACAGCACAGTTCACCTGAATTTTGCTGTGGCCACGGCTGGTTTGTGTGCTCCTGGCTGAGGGGCATGTGGAATATGTGCAGAGTGCTAATCAGACTAAGCTGATTCCCTGGAAGCACAATGATGCCATTTTTAAAAGACCACAGCCATGGTTTTTCTAAGTCTTTGCGAATGCATCCTTTACTGAAATGGCTTTGTCACAATGTGAAACCAGGCAGGCCAAAATGAAAGCAAACATTCCCCCCCTCTGAAAAGCTCCAGTGTGATCACAACAATACCAGTTGAACTCTACTCTAAGCTAGAGTAGTGCTGGTGACTATTTAGAAAATAATTAACTGAACTTTACATGACATTCAGATGTTTCTTGGCTCAAATACCAGTCTATTCCTCTGCTGAATTCTAGGGATTCTGCAAACAATGAGAAATATTTGCTTAATGGTAGACTTGCATACCGTGCTCATGTTGTGCTGAGTCACTGTATCAGTGAAGACAAATGCTGAAAAGAATGTTAGATAGAGAAAAACTTTTCTGGATAGACTTTGACGAAGATTTGTCATAAATATAAAGCAAATATGGAGTGTTTATAATGCGTTAGTGGGTTTGAAGGCAGTTTTTTCAGTTCCCCAAGGAGATTCTTCAAAGATTGTGTATTTTTTACTTGTTGAGATAAAACTGCTAATGTCATTGCTAGAAATGTTAAACAGTCTTTGGCTGGAACAAGAGTTAAATCCAGTACCCTGTTCATATCCACTCACAGCATATGAATAAAACTGTGCTAAACAGTTTTCTCTGAGGCTGGGATGATGCAAGACTTGATGGTTGATGCTACTTCATCGCTGTTGCTTGACATAATAATGCCTGATAACTCTTGAGAGGGGGCTCAGACTTACGTCAGGGTGACAGTGTAAACAGATGTGCTACATTTTTCCCTGAAAATCTGAATAAGGAGAAGCTTGTTGCTTGGCAGCCCAGAGAATGTTCCAAGACCGAATTGCCAGCTTGTAAAGAGAAAGGCAGACAGATGATGAAAAAAGCCTGGTTGGAACAATGGGAGTAAAAAATAAATAAAGACAAAAAAACTGCACAGCATAGTCACCAGGATATTTTTCCTTTTATCGATGGGTGGAAGGGCAGATGTCTGTGTTTGTAACAAATATGCGTGGGTACACTGTGCTGGTACTGGATTTTCACATATCTGAGGGAAACTGCATTCTGAATTGTCATGGAAAACTGGATATCCAATTTATTCTAGAGAATGACTTCTTCTAAAAAGCACCATGACAGATCTATGAAAACAGACAGAGCAGTGAACTAGATGGCTGGTAAAAGAGGCAAAGGTTTCAAATCTGGTCATAGCAACTATGGACTTATGAAACACTTGCACATAATACACATGTTCTTAAAAGCATCTGTTGTCAGCCACTGTTGCCTGTTTTTCCCAAACAACATTTGCAGTGTTTCAGTTTCACAAAGATGTTTTTGTTACGAAACAAATATGTGTGCAGGTGCATCCTAAAACAAATGGCTTTGAGGCCAATAGTGGGGCTGGCTTTCATTTGGGAAACAGAAAACAAAAATTACCCAGAACAGATCTTTTACTATGAGGGATTTATTCACCACAATAACTGTGGACCTGCTGAAATCAAGAGGATAGCAAATAAAAAGTACACAGATTGTGCAAAGCATAATGTAATCTCAAAAGAGGAGAGATGGCACCTAGTAAATATTGGTATGGAAAGATAAACTCTGAGCAGCAGATGCACACTAGACACTTCCTCACTCAAAATGGAAGACTGTCTTAATGACTTGCAGCTTGCAAGCTCCTTACTTAATGGGGCCTTGATTGGGCTAAACCATTTAACACAATCCTTTAGGCAATAAATAGCTTCTACTCACAGTATTGTAAAAATATCTCCAAACACAAAAGCATCCTTCATATGCACTGAATACAAACTGCAATTGAAAAAGCTTTGATGTCGGACAACTCAGAAGGATTTGAGAAATGATTTTGAGTGGCTTGTGCAGGATGTTTGTGCTGCAGGAGAGCTCAGAATGGCTCAGCACTCCTAACCAGGCAGTCGAGAAGCCAAGCAGGTTTGCAGGGAAGTACACGTCACTTATAGCAGGGACTCAGTGGCAAAGAGCTAAATAGCTTTTGAAAGATCTGATTACTGAACGGTTCCCTTTTATTGGCCATGTGCTTTCTCCATGGATGGATTCATTGGATGTGCAACAATAATTGAGTTTCATCCCATGGGTGAAGTCCATTTGGCGACTTAAGTGCAGTCACTTGTCAGGATGGATTTTTCCACAAATGTACATTTTTCAAGTTTGCATGTCTTTTGTCAATACCTTTGCTCTCCAAGGGACAGCATGTCAACTTCCTACACTCTTACATTTGACTGGTACTGAAAATCCGTCTGCTATGGTTCTCTGAAGTCTGTTTGATGAGGAAGGCTTTTTGACAACTCCTCCCTCTCTAGAGCTCTTACCTCTTTGTTTCTGTGGTAGGTTGTTTTTTTCCTCTTCCCAATAACAGAACCTTTTATTCAGTCCAGCAGCATTTATAGTCTCTTTTTTCTGTTCCTGTCTTGCAAAACAGCAAGGAGTCCCCAAACTGATGGAACTCTAATGAACAAGCACCTCAAAGCTTAAGTGCTGCCAATGTTTTCTCTCCCAACTCACCCCTCAGTCTCCATCCAAAGGTAAGCATTAAGTTCATGACACAGGAGAAGTAAATAAAAGTCACACCAATGAGAACCAGAGAGGGATCGAAACTACTGTAAATCAAGAAAGCAGTAGAACGAGCACAAAATTAACCCAGCCACTGTGTTATGGTCTTGTGCAATATGTTTGTTTTACTGGGTGGTACTGCATGCAAGCCAAAATTTTAGATCTGTCTGGCAATTATTCCAGAAGGAGGAGACAGGCAGCTGGAAATGAGCATCACTTTGTTCCCAGACCTATCCTAAAATCAGAGAAGGAGTAGATGGTATCTCTCTCTTTATTTGGTAGGATCTAAGAATAGAAGGTCCAGACACAGGGAATTCAATACTGAATGAACCTGAATTAATTGTCAAGAACCTCAGAGAAGAACTTTGGAACTGGAGATGATCAATATGTTCAATTCACTGTCTTTTACCTGATGGTGGCCAAATAATCCTAAGAAAGCAGCTGCAGTAAAGGACAGTGGGTAAGATTACTCAATGCCTCAAAAAAGGTCCACTTGAATCCCAGTGGATCAGATCTGGTTCTTTTAGACAGCACAAGAAATACATCTTGTTAATTTATGGTTTGTCTTTTTTTTTACAATAAACCTCATCAGTTTGAAACTGAGCTTGCTCTTTCAACTTTTCTATTATTTCATTAAAACCTTTTATGCTGGTGCTGGTGTTTGCAGTCTGCTTTTGTAAAACATCAATGGTCAACAGCAGCTTTTAAAACCTTATTTTTATAAAAATAAATACAAACTAAAACAACCACATTCCATGCAAGCAATCAAAATAGAGAAGAAGGAATGAGGATGGAAGTAAAAGTTGCTAAAACACAATTTCTTCACCCTAACAGAAGTTACTCAGGTGGGAACCCTTCCTGACAGGATTTGCATTTGCACTGTTTTCCTGTTGATGTATATAAATTATTATGTGAACTGATACAGAGAAAAGAAACTCATTAAACAGCCCTTTCTTGATTATTATTTGAATGTAGAAAATCAGCAGCACTTTTTTCCATTCTTTTCTTTGAAACATGACCTAATTAAAAACTGTGGTGGGGGAAAAAGAAAAGGCAGCATTTTAAGGCATTGTCTCCCACTTTGAGATAGAAAGCCAGTTACTCTGACTAAAACTGGCTGGATAATTCCAGCCTGGAGAGTCCCAGTCTGCCAGTCTGTGAAAATGTCTCCATCTACTGTGTTTCGATCCAAGTCCAGCTAAATATTCTGAAAAATGGAATTTGAAGACCATCCTGTGAAGTGTTACCATGGCAGTTTTAATTTCCAGCCAAAATGAAAATGGGACTAATTTTTGTCCGTTCAAATACCGCTTTCAGATCTCCCTGGGTTTGGCTGTTAGCTTGCATCCATGAAAATACGCACTATGACCTTTAAAAGAAAAGCTGCAGTGATTTCATTGACCATGTTTCATTGCTTTACCAAAGAGCAGCTGGCCTGGAGGATAGCTTAAAGATGACTTTGACTTGACATTTCTTTCAACAGTTTCAAAGCTATTTAGATGCATCAAGAAAGGAAGATCACAACTCTGTCCTCTCGTGTTCACAGCTGATGGAAAGCCAAGTAGGGCTTTACCTGATGGGTTATATAAAATGTATGGCACCAGCTAATCTACGTGAGAATAGCCAAAGTGAAATGAGGTCTTCAGACAGCAATACAGGAGATCTGTTTCCCTATTTGTGTCTTGTGGTTGGATTCTCCTGTGTGTAAGACAAACTCCCTCAGGAGCAGGAACACTGGTAAGAATGCTCTCCAAGGGAATTTTTATTTATCCAACTGAGCTCCTACTACTGCCTTTCCACTGCTACTACATCCTTGCAGGGCATTCCTACAGTATCTCTCTCCACACAGCTGTGCATTTTCACAAAACACAACTTCAAATCCTTAAGCCTGCCACCCCTGTATCTCATTCGATTGAAACTGGTCCAAGAGTAATTGCAAGGGGACTGAAAGACACAAATACAGAGACAGTGAGATCTCGTAAGATTTGTATCCTTAGGAAATCAGGCAAACAAGACCTTCCTGGCTCGGGATCTGGCACAAAGCTGAGTGACTTGGACTACAGTCAAACTGACAATGTAATAAATGGGAACATTTACAGGCTGCAACCATCCCCAAGAATTCTGACCTCACTAGTCTGGCATGTGCTTCTGGTTCAGCCCTGTTCTGCTACCAGTTTTCTAACTGAGGCCACTGTCACAGGCATTTTGGCACTTGAAACCCAGACTGCTAACCAAGACAAATCTGTCAACGGCTGACTGCTACAAAAAGCAGACAGTGACCTGTCCTTTTCTCCTCCTCCCGTATACTTTAAATGCCAGAGAGGTGAATTCTTGTCAGTGGACAAAAGAACTTACTGGAACAGCTGCAGAACAGCAAACAGCAGCAGCAATCCAGGCTCTAGAGTCTTTGAATATACTGGAGCTAAAACAAAAGACTGAGGAATCTGGACATGAGTTTCTGGGAGAAGAAGAAAGATCATGTGTTGTTCATATGAGAGAATTCTACTTAGGATCAGTTCTCAAATGCAAACTCCTAAATTTCCCATGGAAAGTACCACATCCACGTAAAGGAAGTGTCTAAGGGCATGACAGAGATAGCTGTGACATCAGGACATAATTCAGAGGGGTTTTCCCTGTATTTAAAACTTCTAACAGTGGTAACATTTTAAAAACTTTATGTCCAAAGCCTCCCCAAGAACAGTGTCAGATCAGAACACATCATCAGCCTGAAGGAAAGCTCAGAACATCTAATATTATCCATTAATTGGCAATCCCCAAACCCCACATTTCCATCCTAATTTGGAAACACACACACACTGCCAGTTACTAATGTGGGAGAAAATGAGAAACCAAAAAAAAACCCAAGTAGCTCTGTAAAAATTTGAACTAATGAAGATTGCTTCCCTGGGGACATTTGTCTCATAGTTGATTGGTTTGATAATTAAATGGTAATATTTTGGCAGAGGGAATTCACCCCTTTCTAGACATCAGGGAATCCACAACAAAAAGCAACTCTGTGAATGCCCCAGGCACAGGAAAAGCCAGAATTTACTGCTTACTGGACAATGGAGAACCCTGAGAAGAGAACCTTGACCTTAAATGTTTTTCATTAATAGCTGAGCACATCTTTTTAGGAGTAGTAACAATAAGGTCTCTCCTATTCTGCCATTTATTTTGAGGCCACTTGTAAGAATTCTGCAGGAATTTATAATTCACTTTGAGAGCAAAGCACCTCCGCCTCATCTAAGTGAACTGGTTCAAAAGATTGTAAGCAGAGTGAAATCCACAGTATGGAATCAACCTTCATTTCTTCTGGTTAGAAAATAAAGCAGCACTGGGCTGCATGCAGCCTGATGTTAACATTCAGTACAGTCTCCCTGCAGGGACTTCTGCAAAAAACTGCCCGTGTCATCCTGGCAGAAGAAGCTGTCTGAAGGGCAGAGCTGTGCTCCCAGCTCCTGAGATAAATCATCACCTCTGCCTGGCACTCCCATTCTTCCACAAGCATAACACAGGCAGTTGTAGTCTTGGCTCTAAAGCTTAAAATAGAATTATTTTCACTTCTTAAAAAACTTTGAAGTTTGCTACCTACATTCCTTTACAGTGAGTCAGACAGGTCCTGGCCATGCAAATGCTGTTGGTAAATGGGTGTAACATCTCAGCAGGGCAGCTTTAGGAGGGATGACATTGGAACATCACTGCCAGTCTTCTTTTCACTCCCCCCACACTTTGCACAGCGGGGATTCCCTGCCAGTATTCCCTGTTACTGCCTGCCCCTCAAGATTCTCTCCTGAAATGAGTGTGGTGTGGGCTCAGGTGCAGGGTGGTGGAAGCTTCCTAGGCAGTTCCACACCCATGGAAGGGACTGGAGGACTTTGCCAGAGGCAGAACCATTCTGTGGCAGAGCAGGAAGACAATTTCTGAAAGAACCCACCTAGGGACCTTCTATTTGGAACATGTTATGTTTATGTGTATGGGATGTGTTACAGAAAGGCAGATTTGGAGTCAGAGAAGCTGCAATTTTTCATAAAAGCCTGGATGGTAACCAGCCTACAAACGGAATATTATTCCAGGGTTGCTTCTGCCCTACTGACTAATTCTTAGAACAAACAAACTTTATGAAATTCAGATTTCAGCTGTCTAAGTGGGTAAAAAGTGGAGCTTTATGAAATTATGGAAACAAATACTGCTTTAAATGAAAAGTTTTCTCAGTCTGTGCCACTGCCTCCCTCCCCTGCCACAATGTGATTTTCCTTGACATTCCTCTTATTCCCCTTGCATTTTAATTGTAAATTAATCACTGATTTGGACATGTCTCTACTGTGCATTAATATGGTTGATATTAACAACAATATTGCTCTCCAGGCATTTGGAATGTGCAAGACTTTTTGTGCACCAAATGGCCCATATTAACTTCTGGAATAGCCAGGTGCAAACTCTATTGCAGTGTTCAAATTAGTTCAATTTCTCTAACTGCTTCTCCTGTAATTGATGGCTCAAATTATAATAAAATACCATTCCTCTACATGATATATGTTACAACTACTACCTGTTATGCTGAATATTGCATTGCTTTGAAACTGCATTACCCTCTCCCTTCACCGATCAGATCTTTTTTTAAAAGGAATTACTTATGAACCAGAAAGTGTCTTCACATCATTCAGAAATTATACATATGCTCATGCACTTTATCAGTAGCTGACAGAATGGGGATGGCAAAATTACTGTCAGTCATGTTGCATTCAATGTCACATAAAGACCTGCTTTTTACTATACCTTAAAATTGACAATAAATGCCAGTCATCTCTCCTTGTCCCATTACTGCATCCAGACATAGCAGCAATGCTTAGAAGATACTCACCTTCATCTTTTAAATCCCAGCTTCAGCCTTTCTTTCTTCTGCCTGTATTGTTATTCTCCAACGTCTGCACCTAAAATACTCTTTACAATTTTCTTTTGTTCCTGAGTCATAATTTTTTTCACATGGAAACAACAATTTCTATAAAAAAAACAAAACAACCAAATCCTGATGGTTTATTGACCCCTAACTGTTTTAGTTCAAATGTCATCCCTGATGGGAAAATAGTGAGGAATGGCTGGGTTTGGTTTTGGGGATATGTGCACCTTGAGGTGTGGCAGAGTGTGGACCCTGGAATCTGCCTCTGGCAGCCCATCATGGGTTGGCAGCTCTGTCCCAGCACTCAGAACTCTCCAGCTGCCCAAGGAAAGCAGCTCTAACAAGAACATCAATTTCATTGCACCACAGCAGAATCTGGAGAATTTGCAGTTCATCAGAAATGTATTTAGAAATTCGATCTTGATCCAATATGGACGGAAGTCAAACTTAAAAATAACACTTCCAGCCAATCACAAAATGTGTGTTTCTGCAAACTCCAATTATTATACTTTATATTATTTCTTCATCAGAGATTGTAAACATCATCTTCTACTCCTGAACACCAATGCCTCAGTTTATTCACAGAAAAAAACCAAAGGGCTGATATTAAATAGCAAGAGTCCCCACGCAGGCTGCCTTGCCAGGTGTTCCAATATGAAATTAAGGATCTCCCTCCTCCCAGTCCACAATGGCCATGTGCCTCACATTTGTGGGGGCAGCAAAACTGCTGCTGAGTTCAGCTACACACCAGTTACACAAACAGTCACCACAAATGTTGTGCTACAGATTAAAATATCATCTCAGTGTTCTGTAGCATTCAAAAATGAAAACTCTGTTAAGAGCTCTTATGAAGGGAACTGAGAGAAAAGCCATAATCCATCACTAGGCTGGTAAGTGTCTCTACAGAAATGAAGTATATTGCAAGTCTTAGACAGTGAAGAAAACAATGTAGTAAGAAATTTACAAATTTCTAAATTTGCAACTGGCAAGGAAAGGAGCGCTTGAGAATTGTTATGTACTAATTCTTGTACTACTTGAACTGGTAATGCTATGAAGCAGACAATTTAAAACATACAAAAGGAACTATTTTGTCATGTGACAGTTGTAACACCGAATTCATTTTCATGAGGTGTTGTGTAAGTTCATCTAAAAGGGCTCAAAAAGCAATCAATTAGATTCATAAAACAAAAGTGCTCCTAAAGGGAAAGCTTTAGAATGAATATTCCAGAAATGAGTTCCTAAGCCCGAGAAAACTGAAAAGGGAAAAGACGTACCTGAGGACTGATCCATCCACATCTGCCAGTTCTTACATCCATGAACATCTAATGCTGTTACATAATGGGAGGAAGAGGATGCTATATTTGATGATCTGTTCAGGATGTTCCTATATTCAAATAGATTTCATGGAGATGCTCAGGAGATAGAAGCCATGAAAGTATCTGTGTGAAAAGATACAATGGGATGTCAGAAATGGGCAGGTGATCAGTTGTTTAACTTTCCTGGCGGCGTAACTAAGATGCAAATATTTTGCATTTGTCTTTGGGTAAAAGTTTGCAGGTGTATATTGTCGTTATGCAAAATGTATTTATGGCACAAACACACAAACAAGAAATATACCTCAAGAATATATTGTACAAGAAAGACATGGACCTATTGGAGCAGGTCCAGAGGAGGCCATGGAGATGCTGCAAGGGCTGGAGTCCCTCTGCTCTGGGGACAGGCTGGGAGAGCTGGGGGTGTTCAGCCTGGAGAAGAGAAAGCTCTGGGGAGAATTTAGAGCCCCTTCCAGTGCCTAAAGGGGGGTTAGGAAAAGGAGGGAGAGTGACTTTTTATATGGGGAGATAGTAACAGGACAAGGGCCAATGATGTTAAGTGGTCAGAGAGCAGGCTCAGGTTAGATGTTAGCAAGAAATTCTTAGAGTGTGGTGAGGCACTGGAAGAGGCTGCCCAGTGTTAAGGGTCAGATTGGACAGGGCTTGTAGTAACCTGGACTAGTGGAAGGTGTCCCTGCCCATGGCAGGGGGTGGAACTGGATGATCTTTCTAGTCTCTTCCAAACCAAGCCACTCTGGCATGCTATTCTATGATTCTGTGACATTATGCACTAACTATAATACCTGGGCACTCTGACCATGTCCTGTGGTGTAGAATAGCCAACAGACTTCCACTTCTCTTGAGATGAAAATTTCCTTATCATGACGGGTCACTCAAAACTCACATCAAATACAACTCAATAGAAAACAAAAGTAAACATATACAATGAAACTGACAATCCTGACTATAAAATCACTTTGATGACTTCACTTCTTTCATTGTAGCTGTGATTTCTGTTCAATACCTGCATGGACAATATTTGAAGACGGTCTTGCCTGTTGACAAGTGTGTTAAAACAGTCAATATTCTCCTGAGGAAGCCTTAAGGTATATGATTGTTTCTTGGGTTTTGCCAATCAACGTGCTTGTTCTCAAGAAGTGCAGACAAGGTTCCTGTATGTGCAGTGCCTCGGTGGACTGTGGGGCAGGATGCGGCCGGGCAAGCCCCGTTCAATTCCATTCAATTCCGGCCCATTCCGTTCAATTCCACTCAATTCCACTCCATTCCATTCAATCCCGTCCCCTCCCGCCTCCAGCTCCCGGCAGGCCCCGCGCGCACAGCCGCGAACTACCACTCCCGGCAGCCCCCGCGGCTCCCCGCAGGCCCCGCGCTCGGCCCCGCTCCCCGGGACTCCATCTCCCAGCAGCCCGCACGGCCTCCCAAACTTCATTTCCGGGAGCGGCGCCGCGTCCCTGGCTCGGCGGAGGCAGCGGCGGCCGGAGTGCGGCGAGCGGGGCCTCCTGGGGCCGGCGGCGGAGGGAGCGGGGCCGGGCGGGTCTCCGGGTGGTCAGCACCATGCTGAACATGTGGAAAGTGCGGGAGCTGGTGGACAAGGCGTGAGTACGGCGGGGCACGGGCG
>VZRZ01008094.1:897023-968959 GCA_013398175.1 Climacteris rufus | reverse complement strand
GCGCTCCCCCCGCCCCCCCCAACATGGCCGCGGCCCCTCCCCTGCTGAGGTGGCGGCCTCACACCCTCTCTGTGCCCGGCTGACCTCGGCCGCGTTGTCCCTCCCTGCCTCCGTCCCTGTCCCCAGCTGACTGCCCCGGGGTGGCCCCTGCGCGTCTTCCTGGCGTGGCTTTGTGGCCCCTCCGGGGCTGCAGGCAGGCAGGGGCTGCTTATCAGGTAGTCTGTGGCCTTTCCATTATGGCTGGCTGCTTTCCCGCTCCTCTCGGACGCATCTGGGCCCTTCCAGCTCTTGGCGATCAGCGCTTCTGCTTTGGGTGCCCCCTCCTCTGCCAGGGTCCCGGGGTCGTGTGTGCCCATTTTGCTGTGTGAGCCCTCGGAATCTGTCTCTGCTGGATTGGCTCCCGACAAGGCCCTTAGGCCCCTGAGGGGGGAACAGACAAGTTGCTCAAAGTAGGAGGGGTGTAAAGAACCATCTGCACGTTTTCAGAGAGCTTCCCAAGTCACCACATGCTCTCCTAAGTGTTTCCCTCCTCCCTAAGGGCAAGTTCCCTGCTGCAGTTGCCATTGACTCGCCATCCTGGGCCATTCAGAGGTGGAGCATGGTGGAGGAGTAAAGTGTTCATTTCCACCCCTTACACATTTAAATAGCTCAGATATTTACAGGTTTGTTTCCTTGACTAGAACCTTCTCCCACTGGGAACTTGTCTATGGACTTGGTCGTGGTGATCACTGTGTTGCAGGTTGAGAGCATGACGTTATTATGAGTTGTATCAGCCACTCCTTTGTTTTTGGCATGATAAAAATTTGATATGGTGAAGAACTTAGCAAAGATTTATCTTTAGCCTCCTCTAATAATAAATCTTTAGGGCCAAATGTGGAGCACTTTTCCATCACCCTTTCAAGTGGTGCCCAGTGACAGGAAAAGGGGCAGTGAACACAAACTGAAACACAGAAGTTCTGACTGAATATGAGGAAAAGCTTCTTTACTTTCAGGGTGGCAGAGCACTGGGACAGGCTGCCCAGAGAAGTTGTGGAGTCTCCTTCTCTGGTGATATTCAAAACCTGACTGGATGTGATCCTGTGCAACCTGCTCCAGGTGAACCTGCTGTAGCAGGAGGTTGAATGAGATGATCCCCAGAGGTCTCTTCCAGCACCAGAGATTCTGTTTTCTGGTTGGAGATGTCCCTGCTCATGGCAGGGAGTTGTCCTAGACGATCTTAAAAGTTACTTTCCAATCCAAACCGTTCTCTGGTCCTATGAGTTGTGGAGTGCTTAGAGGAGTAAGTGGCTGGAAGTCTGTAGATTGGTGTATACCAAATAATATGTGGCAAACAGTTGTAGCTGGCCTTAGAAGTCAAAAGTCTTTCACAATTGAGGTTCTGTTTTAAACTTTAATTTTTGTTCTTCCAAACAGTTTTTAAAGTGGCCTGCATGATGTATAGGTTTAAAGATGGCAAACTGAAGAGAAATGTCAGCTTATTCATAATAATCAAGTGTTCTGCTCATGGTGCTGTATGTTTGACTGAGACTTTTCTAGGGCAAGAGTTGGATGGCATTTAAGAACCACTGTGAAGAAGTCTTGTCCTGTGGAGGTTGTTTACTTTTTACAGCTTCTTGTATACAAAGTCAACCCTTGCTAAAGCAGTTTTAATAATGTGACAAATGAGGTATTAAATACAACCCAAGTAGGCCTGACTTGAGTTCCAGGACCATTCAGGGAAATCAAGTTTTTCTAAGTTCTACTTGTGTACTTTTTTGTGTGTAGGATTAATGATCACTGTAGCATTATGTCAGTGTTTTTAAAATGTTTACTTCTAGGGATATAAGTTATTAAGTCAAACAGTACATCAAAATCTGGATTGGAGAAGAAATTCCTTTTCCAGAACAGGTGCAAAAAGTGAATATTTCAAATAATAAAAAATGTCTTTTGAATAAATTTTGGTTTCTGGGAATAGCATTATCCAAATAAAGCAGATTGTTTATTTTTAAAAAAGAGGAGGAGGGGCAGGAGGAAAGTGGAGCCTGCAGAGTAAAGAGTATTGAGAGACACCAAGATCAATAGTCCCATTGTGTGTGGTGCAGATTTGTCATAATGTCTTCTGTCTTAAGGCCGTGACTTACAAAATTCTCTGCAGAGGAAGCTAAATGATATAATCTGCCTCATAAATAACAGCTGATGCTGTGGCAGCAGCATGCTGAACTTTAACAAGAAACCGCCTTTCTTTCCTTAAAAAAGGAATAAGATTATGTGAGGATTTTGAAAGTATGGATATAGCTTGAAATTCTCCTAGTTCAAACTTTGGTAGCTTTATAGAGGTTGTGAGTTCTGCATCTTGGTGCCATACTCAGCTGATACTTATCTTAGAGTTTCAGTTTCCTCATCTGGGGTTTATTTTTTTATCCTTGTTTGTGCTTCAGTGGCCGAGAGCTTGGTTAGGTCAGATATTTTCAGCATGGAGGACTTCTCTTAATTTTCAGATATTTTGGTGTGTGAAAGTTCAAGAAGTGATGATAAATAGCTGTGGGTTACTTGAACAGCAAAAACCCAAGTAAAAATGGTAACCTATTAACATTCATTCAAGTCTTGGAACCTAAAAATAAGTTAACTGCAAAATAGGTATGGAAAATTCAAATTTGTATTAGTATTTTTGAAGTATTTGGTCTTTGTATTTCTTCAGTGTGGCTGAAATTGAGCAGTGAAGTTCATCAGGTCAATTCTGCTTTTTAGCTCTCCACACTACAAGCACCTCTTATTTTTATGGTAGCATTTCCTGGTGTCTCCAGAGTATGGCTCTGCATCCTGCTGTGCATGAGATAGTTCCTTTACATACCGAGTGGTAGTCCTATTGTATTTGAATTTTAGGAGGAAGACTGTGGTAGAGCATTAGATCTACTGTTCTAGGATGTGACAAAATACTTCTGTTATGTGTCTTGATCTCCTTTTGTTAACTTCATTGTTTTTTGATGCCAACACAAATATTAAGTACCTTGATTAGTTCTGGCTGAACAGTAATACCTTGTTTCTGACTGGGCATTGTGAATAAGTTTGCAGTTTAAATCAAATAGCTAATAAAACTTGACTATACCTGGTAAAATCTGATTGTCCTGAGGCTTGTTCTTGCAATTTAAAAATAACTGTCAAAATTCTACCTTCCAGTTCTTAATGGGTACTGCAGTTGCGTTCAAGAGTTCTTCAAATATGTGAAATTATATTGAATTTTTGTTGGATTTCTAGTTAACTTGTAGTTTAGAAAGTGCAGGTCTACCTATTCCTATTGCTTCTGGAGTACATTGTATTTCACATTATGATGTGAATAAATTAACTTCAGAAGGCAGCTTTTCACTTTTTTTAGTGTGCACTTGTACGGGTTCTTTTCCCCCAGTAATTCAAAACTGAATTGGAAAGTAAGCAAAACACTTCGAAATTGAATGCAGCCCTCTGTGCTCAGCTTGTTGGCTCTAGGACAGTAAATGTTGAAATGGCAGAGGTTTCTGATGGCTCAGGGCCACGGTGGTGCTTGGTGCAAAGTTGTGAGTCAGGTGGCAGTTGTGAGTCACTCCTGAGGCCCTGCAAGAGATCCCTGGTTCGATTGTGTTCAGTCACAGGCTTAGGTGAGGGCTGCAGGGGGAACTGTGTTGCCTCAGCATTCCAGGCAGGAGGTGGCCAGTTCCTGTGACAGAGCACAGAGGCACATGGCACATCCTCGCTGCCTGGTGGGAGTGTGAGCTCCAGGAACATTTGGCAGGTGGGAAGTATTCTGGTCTCCAGCTCTCCCACTGCGCTCCTGCACGATGGATTTGCAGCTTTGTCTCTGGTTGATCTGGTGAGAGAAGTCCCAGATATTCTGTGACTCCCATGGCAGAGGGTTCAGGTTACCCCGTGCCTGCTCTGAAACAATCCTTTAGTTGTGATGAAACTTGAGGCCAAGTGTTGCATTTACTGCTTGTGAGCTGCATGAGACCAAGGATTTCTAGTACTGGGTAAAAGCAGCTTATACAAGAAGTGGCATATTTTTATTAGTATAGGTGTATCTGTACTTTCATAATCAAATCACCAAGGGCCTTAGCCAAGTTTCTCCCCACTGTATGATAACAGAACTGGCAAAAGGTATTATAGGCACTGAGAGCGAGTTCAGGAGTCCTAAACTGTGGAAATCTAGAGTGTTATGCAACTTGGTAACTTCACTTGTAAATCTTACTGGACAAGTATATGTTGTGCCCCATGAGATTTCTAGGTGAGTTCAAGAAAGAAAACCCCATGGCTTTTTCTAAAGAAAACAAGGAATGTTAAGAAACCCTGTTAAAACAGGTTTTGACTTGGCAGAAACTTGCAGGTGTTAGCTTGGCCTTGTGGCCAAGTTCAAAAGCCAGGCCATCATCTCTCTTCAATTCTGTTGAATTTCCTCTTCTTGAAGCAGAATCTGCTGATTTGTATTTTACTGAAATGTTCCTGCTTGTTGTTAACCTGCACAAGGGGGTTCAGCTCAAAGCAGAACACAGTGTTTGTGTGTGTGTATACATAGCAGGGCTAGCTGGACTCCTCAATGCAATACTTTCTCTTTTAATATAAGATGTCATGTTAACAGCTTTGCTGACTAGTTTGTCACAGATGTGTAGGACGTGCAGTAAGCAGGCTGGAAGACCTTTGGACCCACTGAAGTCAAATGCTGCTTGTGTAACAGTGTGATGATGCTTTACAGTCACTTTCTTTAAAATTCCATTGCCATTCTTAGCTTTTGTGATCTTCTGCATGCATGACCATAATGTGACCTTTTCACACATCAAAAGATAAGGAACAGTCTTATGAAAAATTGGGTGAAGGTGGCAGATCTGAGTGTAGTTAGGGCAGTGTAATGCAGATGTTCATTTGCATTAGGTGAGTGAGGTAGTTATCACTGACTTTTATATACTTAAAAATAAGAGGAGAGAGCTTGTGAATTTATTGCCAGTGTTAGGAATATGACAGCTGGCATCCTCCTGTTTTTTCCTGCTCCTTCCACTTCAGTTTTGTGCACCTAACTGAGCCCTGACTGCTTTGCTAGTACTGCTCTTAGCCACACCTTTCTGGTGACCCAGCAGGAATGTACTTGCACTCCCTTATGTTGTAGAGTGGGAGTTGAAGCGTTACAGAACTGTTTCCATACACTTCACAAGCTTGATGAATTGCCTCAATGTTGTAATAGTTTAATTTCTTTTTAAATGAATAGCAAACAGTCTTGTTTAGAACTGATTGTAATAGGAAAGCATTATAACACCTTAAAATTTATTTATAGAGTAAGGCATTTGGGTCCTCTGTTATTTATTCTGATGCTGCATGTATGCAAGGAGAAAGGATTTTTAGTGTTTGTGGAAAAGGGAGGATTAAAGGAGCTGTTGTCATGAGCTCCAATACAGCTAGGTAGGGGAGAAGTTCTTCTGGTTAATAAACAGCATGTTTTCTTTAGTGCTTCTAATTGTACAATCTGTAAAGAGGAGGGTAAATTATTGGTAAAATAGAGTGAATTACTGCTTCAATTGTCATTGCAGTTTCTCGCTGTTGTAGCCTAAAGCATGGAAATGAGACCTTGCACTTCACTCCCACGTCACAAATGAGGAAAGCTAATAAGATAATTCTGTCAAGTAAACCAAGTCACATCGTGCTGGTAACAGTTAAAACTCTGGATTCCTTGACTTCCAGTCTCATGTTGTTTACTACCTCATGTTATGTCTGCAAGATATTTCCTAATGTGGTAAATCCATACCAGTAATTCACCCTACAAATACGGACCTTACAGCTGCTCTTTGCTGTAGAATGCTCCTGTTTGCCCAGCACATAGGCAGGATCTGATGTACCCTTAGCTGGGTGTTTAAATCCTCCAGCCTGACTGCTTTTTCTTGTTAATGTGCCTGTAATTGTTCTTATTTACAGGCGATTTTCTTGTGGTTCATGGATTTGTCCACCCAGACTATTGAGCTCTTAAATGAAGTGCTGTTTGCTGGTTCAGTAATAGCAGGTATTATTGTAAATGATCCATCATATAACAGATCCAGCAAAAGGGTGGATGATTGTCTAATGTCTGTCCATTGCTATCTGACGTTCCTGTAAACTCCTTGGCTTCAGTTCTAGGATCATTTAATTTTCTTTATATTTAAGATTTATTTTGGTTTGCATAAGCAAGATCTTCAGAGCAGTGCACACTTGCATAGTTTTATGTAAGGGACAGTTAACCCTCACTGCATGAGTTATCCTCCTATTGCTGCTAAGGAGGTGTCCTGCTGATAACTGCTTTAAGAACAGCATTTTGTATTATTATTACAAGCAAGATGATGGTGATTATCTTCAGGTGTATAAGGACTTGTCCTCTGCCTGGTTACCAGAGAGCTGAGAGAGAGGAGTAGTGGTCTTGGCAATCCAGAGGAAGACTGGATTTGAACATAGCATTGGCTCTGCAGCCAGGCATGGCTCTGTCTGCCAAGCACTTGTGACAGCACTTCTTATGACTTTCTTCCTTCCCTTAAACTTCCAGAAGGTTGCTGATATTAGTAAGGAATAAAAAGGGTTATAGTCTTTGGGCCATGTAATTTATTGTGGGAGATAAGCATCTATGGAGGTATTATGCTGTGTTATCTCATGTATGGTGTGCGCTTGTTTGAATATTCAGCTGGTGCAGTAATCCATCCAATAGGCAAATATTACAAGCTGATGGATATATTAAGAGTTGGCATTAAGGCAGTTGTGGCCAAGCACAGGGCTTTCGTCAACACACAGTGAGTGGTGCTTTTGTTAGTGCTCTTTCAAATGTGTTATTGCTATTTTACACCCTGTGGAAGCTGACAATAGTCTGTATTATGTTGTGTAAGGCCAGCTAAGGTGTTGGCTTTATGTATTTTCAGGGAATCTAAATGATGGATGTGTGACAGCTTCTGTGTTCTTGAAGTGTTTCTAAAACACAGCTTTGCTTGTCCTTGCCAGAAATAAGATTGGGCTCCTGCTTGGGAGTGCATGTAGCTGGTCAAAGATAAGAGCCTTACCTACATCACTGTGTGCAGCTGTGGTCGAAAGGATCAAGGTGCTTAACTCAGTTCTATGCTAATTCCTCTTGGTTGTGTTGCCAGTTAATGTATTACAAAATATTAGCTGATTTGCATAATTATTTAATATACAAAGTATAATTACTTGCAGAGCGTTGGGCAAGTGTTGAACACACCATTGCTTTCTCTCCTCGGGCTTTGCTATTTCAGTGTGCAACTGGAAGTGTTGCAGTTGTCCTAAAATACAATCTTTAAATTCGGATCTGATGCTTTTATATCTGTCTCCATTCATTTCAAGTGTTAAATGAGTTTCTGTATTTATGTGAAAATGGTAATTTTTCTCTAAACACAAAGATGAACCACTGGAGAATGAGTGAAGCATTGCTTCACAGGATTGTGGGTTAAGAACAGAAAAATGTAATTATTGTGAGTTCTGTGTTTCCTTTTGGAACTTTGGGGATTTCTCTCATTGATTTATTCTGGAGTTTGGGGTACAGCTTGTCCAAAGTCATAATACAAGTATTCCAGTTGGAACTCATCTCCAACATACAGAGCATGACCTGTTACTTCAGGTATGTTTCAAATACTTTGCTCCACGTGCTTGATGAGAAACTTCAACTTACAAATTGCCACTGTGTGTTCTGAACTTACATTGATTGACACAGTATTTAAAGAAGAGGGGTGGGAAATTGAAATGCCTTGAGAAGAGCTGTTCCCTTTAATTGTTTTTTTTACTGATAAGACCATGTGACTTTGTTACAAGTTGGTACTTCTTTCCAGAAAGCTGCGTAGGCTGTGCTGCTCTGAGTACTCTGAGTATTTTTTCAGTAGCAGTTAGGAAGAATATTCATTACTTACTCTTGCATTGTGTGCTGTGTAATGATGGTGTTTGTGTTGCTTTGTGATGAACCACAGAGAGGAACAGATGCAATTGGAAGTGCTCTCTCTCTCTCTCTCCCAAAAGGACTTTGTAGACTATCTGGTTCTGAGGTAGATGAGTTCCCTGGACTTGTTTGCCATATGACTCTGTCTGTATCACACACCTGAGGAAGCAGTGTTGAGATGGGAGGGAAGGGGAGAGGAGAGGGACCCTTCAAGCTCTGACATCAGTGGAGGACACAGGAACACAGGGTTGAATCTCCTGTTGTAGTTGCCTGAAGTCTCAAGCACCATCAGCACTTGCACCAATAAGAAAACATAACCTAAGTCATGAAATCTTAGGTTGTAGTTTCACAGTCAGGGTAAGCGTGGGCTGATGGTGAAAGAGGTTTCACAGCCTCCTGTCTGCCACAGCCTGCACACTTCTCTCCCTTTTGCTGGCACTTGCAGACTTTATGCTTGATGAGAGAATCTCTGACTAACCAGTTGTTTTTGCCAAGTTAGTTCTCCACTGGATTGCTTCCCTGGTATAGTTAACTCCATGGTCACACAAATATTTGTACTGGCAGAAAGGAAGAAATGGTATTTGGGCAAGAATAACTGGCTGGGGGCAAAGTACAAGTTGAGTGCTTGCAGTACACCCTTAGCATGTGATTTCACAAGAAGGTTGAAGAGCTCTAAGATTATTCTTCTACTAAGAGAGAATGTCTCATACCTGAGCATTTTATACCTGACCATTCCCTGTCTTTGCCTTCCTTGTGCTGCTGTTGTGTGGTTCAGTATTTGCTTGTGCTCTCTTGGTGATATTGCTAAAAAAGCCCCCAAGGTTTTAGGGTTCATAACTGATTTGGCAGTGAGCTGTGCAAACAGCTGCTCATGGCACCACAAACACTTGTGGGATGGGGAAAGAACAGGAAGATTGGCTGTGGAAGCCTTAATCCATGAAAATACATTTGTGCATATTTTTATTATTTACAACTGCACTGTTAGTGGTTTGTTAGCTGCAAATTTAAATCTGTTTAAGCTTGTTCTTCTATCTCATGTATAGAAGCTCCAAAAGCCAGCCTTTCTTGTGTTGTTGTTTGTATCACTGTTGTGATGGGGAAGGTAAGCATCAATGTTTTGGTTGCACTCTTAGGTCCCAGACTTCTGAGAAAGGATGTAGGAGTTACAGTTTTGTGTCTTATATGGTGCTACTTTGAGTGATTTAGGCTGGAATTAATCTCAGAATCCAACAGATCTTAGTATGAGAAGCTTTCAATTCAATTTCTGCAGCTTATTATATTAGAAATACTGGTTGTATTTATTTGGCTTGTATCAGAGTGGTGAAGTGGGTATTCTGTGTAGACTGTTACTTTAAATAGATTAAATCTCTCTAGAGGTCTTTGGTTTGCCACTAAGAATGAAACTACCATGACAACACCAATATTGTCAGTGTCTATTTATGGGTTATAAGGAAACCACCTCAAAACTGTTGTACTTTTCCCTCCCCTCATGCAAACAGCGTGTCCAATGCTGACCAGTTAAATATTGACTGCATGCTTAATAGATATTATCTGGTTCATTTGGGATACAATTAGAAATATTAGTGTATATTCAACTTGCTTGATGAGACTGGCCTGCATTTTTTTTAATCTGTAGTAATAATAATGAGACCTACTGGGACTTAGGGAGGAGTTTTCTCTCTACTCCATTCTGAGTCACAGCAATAAATGTTTTTCTTGGTGGTTACTCTCCCCATCCTGTCAAGCTGTTTAGAATCATCTCAATGTGGGTTACAGACTGTGCTCAGTGTTTCCTCTCAAGACATTACTTTATACTTAGTAAACAAATACCTCCCTGTGTGATTTTTTTGGAGGTGTGTGTGTTTTGTGTTCTACAAGACTACTCAGTTGAAGGGTTCTCTAAGACCCTTTTGGATGTAAAGAGAAGAAAAAGGCTTTTGATAACCTTAGATAATTTTATTGGAGTTACAGTAAGTGAATGCATCTTCCGAAAAACAAACTAGTCTTGGTAACTTACATCTGCAAATAGAGCTGATCTCTGAATGATTGCTGTCACTTTTAATTATTCCTTGTTTTGACAATTACTCAATTATTTAAACTGTTTTTCTGTATGATCATGTGAAGAGAGGTGGGGGGAAAAACCCTCTATTCAAAAATATTTATTGTCTAAATGAGTCGACTTCTATCACAGTGTTCTATCTCTCCTTGCAACAAACAGATGATTGCATTTCTTGAGACAGCTTGAAAACGTGATGCTAATAAACTCCTAATTGGCAAGTGGAGTCTCAGCCTTTAGACTGCCAGTGTTGTTTTTTTGGTAATTACACAGTAACTGTAACTCTGTAGCTGCAGACATTAGCTCAGAAAAATCCAGTCATCTTACCATTAGTGAGTAAATAAATAAATAGTGCCTGTATTGAGCCATTGTGAAATTTGTTGGTTGCAAATACCCAGTGTCATTTGAAATTATCATCTCTGTGTGGACAGGAACCAGAAACTGGGTCTCTGAGGCAAATGGAACAGCTCCTGTTACCTTTTTAGGACATGAGAGTTACTTGATCTCCTGGAGGAACCAGTTTAACAAAGGACATGTATGAAAGGAGAGGAAACATCATTAACCTCCACAAATAAACATGGCTTGGAATTTTGAAAGTTAATTTGGATGTAATTGAGCAGACTCATTTCACAAAAGAACATTTGCTTTCAGTCAAAATGCACCTTTGTGAACTTGTGTGGATTTTGTTTTCTGAGCTACGCTTTTTATTTAATATGAGATGCCAACCTGAAAGTTTTAATGAATTAATGTTAATATAATGTTGCTGTTGTAATACTTATTCTAAATGGGGTGTTCTTGCTGCTCGTGCTTGTTTTTGAATACTCTGCTGTGAGTAGCTGTGGAAGGACATTTTGCCATTAACTATTAACCAAAGTTACTTTGTCCAGCTGCTTAATACAGCAGCAGAAGGACTACTAGGTTGTCACCTGCCTTCATGGAAAATGGAATGACTAAAGACAATTGTTATTAAGCTAGTTTAGTCTATTTAGGATTATGGTGACTACTTTTTATTCTTGGATAAACTTTTAAAAAGCAGGAAGGAAATGTGGTAATTCAGGCTTATTAATGGATGAACGATCTGAAGTAGGAAAGGATTAGGTTTCTTTTGTTGTTAATTTACTGGCTGAAAACTAAATAATTGTGTAGTTCCTAGGAATTGCAGTTCAGGACTAAAGGCCTGAGGGCAGAGCAAGATCAGGAAGAGAACTGTACAGCTTGATATCCTCCTACACCTTGAGAGTGGCAGAGAGGTGATGTGGGCAGGAAGTGTGACAGCAGTGGGGGACTGGCTGTCCCGTGTAGGTCAGGTACACATTGCATCAGCACCTTGGGCTGAGAGCTGCACACAGATGGTCAGTGGCTGCTTTGCCAATGCACTGGTGGGAAATACAGAATTGGGAAACCTTGACTGGATCCTGAGCCACACCGTGCTTCTGGTTCAGGATATGGCTTTCAGAGCTGCTTTGTAATAGTGGATGTAAAGTACTTGATGTAATGGCTTTTTGTAAGCCACAGAAACAAAGGAAAAATATCTTTTTCAAAAAGGTTGCTTACATAAAAATCAGAATTTTTTTTTTAAGTTTTCAAGAACCCACTGAAGAATAGAATCCTTACAAGTGATGTGGAGACAACAAAAATGCTCTATTGGGTGGCTCATGACAAAACTGTCACCTCTTCTCAAAGACAGTGATGAAAAAGAAACATCATTAGTGAAGAGGAAGGGTAAGGAAACAATTCAAAGTGAAAACATCTTTCATAAAGTTGAAATGTCCATTTGAAGAAATTGCATTGTTGCAGATGACCAGAGCTGCTGGTCATTCTCATGTGGAAAAAAAAATGGGACAGGTGAGCAAGTTTAAAAGGCACAGAACAGAGTCCAAAACAAATTGGTAGCAACAGTCAGAGCATTTTTAGGGCCACTGCATGCTGGAGGACCACTGGCAAAAGGTGAAGGCAGAGTAAGAAATCCCCCTGAACTTTTAGTCTCTAGATGTAACATGTTGGATGCTCACACCTTATTCTGCAGAATTATTCCTGCTTGCTTGCCTTTATACAATATAATGGGGCATCTTTTGACATTCAGATGATACTGAAAAGGCTTCCCCTTGCACAGTCCTGCTTATGCTAAAGAAGTACAAAGTACTTGCTGTGAGACTGCAAAGTTTTAAGTGCAATTTAATTATAAGATGTTGAATTTCCTGTTCTTACTTGTTAGCAAGGTGAGATACAGAGAGAGTTAGTCTTTCAGATAGCTTCCTTACTGGGAAAAGGGAGAAGTGTCTTGGAGACACTGAAACACGAGTTAAAGGGGTGTGGATTATGTGTGTTCTCCTATGGCTGTGTGCAGTGGAGCCAAGAACTAAGTTTCCTGCATCCAGACATATTCCATGTAGTCCTACTTAAAGACAGTGTCTTCCTCAAATTGTCTGAGGTGTAATGGGCATCTGGATTGGATTTCAGTATTGGATGTGAAAGGAAATGCTGCAGGTGCATCAGAGCTTTTGAGTGTGGCAGGTATTGTAGCTCTGCATGGAATACTGGAATAATTCTTGCTTTCAGCTTCCAGTAGCAAACAAGCAGACTGAAAGGAACTGATTTTGAGAAGGGAAGCTGATCAGCTTTTCTTTAGTGACACCAGTATACATTTTCTGATTTTATTTTGATTATTTTCAGGAAGTAAAAGGTCTGAAATCTGACGTGGTGGGGTTTGGGTTTTTTACAAACAACAGCAACTGTAAAATTCCTTCCAGTAAGTTTAGAAGTAAGATTAGTAAATGATAATGCACTTCACTTTATAAAAGCCAGGATAAAGGCAGTGCTCTAAAGTGTCTCACTCCTCCTGAATACCTCTTGCCTAGCAATTCCACTGCAAGACATTTACATAAATGAAGGAAAATAACTGGTTATGAACCTGCAATTTGATAACTTTGTGTAAACTGTTGTTTCCTCTTCCTTTCTCCTACTCTGAGAAGAGCAGTTCAGCTTCTGTCTCAGCCTTGGGACATTTTTCCAGGGCACAAGGCCCTGTTAAAAGTACAGTTGAAGGTTTTCCTGTTCAATTGCTTCACCTGCTACTTGGACCATACTTCTGTTCATGAGATACGTAGGAAAGCCTGAGACATGTAATATGATGGGAATGGTTTGCTACCACACAGATGAAAGAGGAAGCAGTACAGTTACAGCTCTGCTGTTGAAGGCAGGAGGAAGCTGCAAATGTATAACAGGCAGTCTGGATGTTGGGGATGGAGAGCAGCTTGTGCTGTAGAAGTTGGGTGTGTTCAGTGTGTATGATTTATGTGCAGTTGGGATGCTGTTGTCTGACTGTGGTTGCCTTGAGCCTGAAGGGCCAGGGAGAGGAGCTGGTGGGAATTGGAGCCCTTGGACAGGCTGGAGGCTGCCAGGGTAGCACTTCAGAGTGGGACTTGAGACAGATCTGTTCATCTTACCTGTACTTTGCCCCTGAATCTGATCAGAGAAAAGCTTGTCACAGCTGCTTGCTCTTTGCTTAGAGGACTTACCTGTGCTCAGGTTTATTCCTCAAAATGATTGCAGAAGGTGATTGATATTGCAAAGTACAGGGATGTGGGGGATGTCACAGTGCCAAAGTGATGAAATGGCAGTGGAGAGTGATCAGTTTGTGTGTTAAAAGCTTCAGCGCCTGCATTGTTTAAACTTTAATCAGCCCTCCCTAGTGGAACAGCAAGCATGTGTTTAGAGTAATGCTTAATTTGTAATAAATTTGGAATTAGGGTAATCTTTTAGTGGTACTCAGCTTGCAATGAAAGGATAGCTCAAACTACAAGGATGATTAAGCATGGCCCATTAATGTTGGAGTGTGTGGGTTTTGACAATATTAAACTCCACATTACTGCATGTGCATTCTTTTGTTCTCACCAAATACTCTGCCAATTGACAAATAATTGAAACAATTCTTTGAGTAGGGAAAGTTTGGATTATTTAGAATTCAGTGTGATCAGTAGCACTGAATGGATCTCTGCTGTTCATAGGTATACTGACTCCCGGGCAATGTTCCTGCTTTTCCAAGTAGAATTTCTTACCTGTAACTATTCAGATAATACACTTCACACATCAGGAAGTTTCCTTGGCCGGTTGGTGCATTACTGTAAGCTTAGAATTCTTACAAGCTCTTCATGGTCTCAGAAAACGCTGGTAAGAAGTTTTTTTGGTGAACACATTTCACATGAGTAGTGAGTGAACAAAGAGCACAGAACTGCAGGAGCTTTAGAGGTGAGTAAGGCTTATCAAAGGACTGGTACCTTCTGGGGATCATCTTAAAGCACTGCCAGCTCTTCTGACATTCTGAAAACTTGAGGTATTAGGAGATACATCTTAAATACAGAAGTCACCGCAGAGCATTTGGGAGTGTTTGGAGTGTCATCCCTACTGTTAGTATTATTTTTACTGTGAGGTGGCTTTTTGGCTTTGTGGTTTTTTTCCTTCCTATCTTCCTCCTCCATTCAAGGTCACTCTCAAAATATTTTGTGGTCAAAATTAGGAATTCTGAGGTACATGAGTGCGTTGAAGTTGCACAGCTTCAAAGCTCACTTGCCTCATGCTGAGCATAGCTACAACTTGCTTGTCCTCTGGAAATTTCTACTGCTTTTGTTTGTTGTTCTGAAAGAAGGATAAGACCTTATCATCCTTGTAAATATTTCTCCCTCAGCATTAAAATGTTGTGCCCTAATCCTGAAAACTCAGTGACTGGGACTACTTGTGATTGTCTTTATCTGTTAAAGTTTTCTTAAACTCAGGCTGTGGGCTTGAGGTTGGTCTCCTAGTGCTGTGTGCATACAAGGAAGGAAGTAGCACTCAATACTTACTTGGAAGAGGACTTAGGCCACACCTTAGGAACATCTGAAATCAGCTTTTTATCTTCAGGGAAAGTTACTCGTGAAGTTATGTGAAGGCAACAAAGTACAAAGAAACAGAGTTGATTGGAGGGTGTAAGCTATAGTGAGGAGTGCCTCAGTCTCTCCCAAAATAATGTTTTTTAATTTTAGCTTTGTTTTAATTGTCTAGCAGTGTTTATTGGGATTGACATTTTTGTGCTGGTATTTTATGTATATAAAAAGCATTCTACAGAAGTGTGTTTTTAATTATATTTCACTCATTCTTTGTCCTACTTGGTCAAACCTTTGTTCCAGTGCAAGTCATGTTACCTGATTGGATCACAAATAGGGAAAAATTAAAATAGGTGATGAAAAATTAATGGTGGCACTTGTTGACTCGTCAAAGTTGAAGTGCAATCTGAATTCTATAAGGAGGTGTAGCTAAGTCTAAAGAAAAAGATTAAAATTGTTGCAGCTTGTTTATTAGAGAAGAAAAAAGAACTGAGGCATAAGGAGCAGAGTAGCAAAAGAAGTCTGAGGATTGAGCAATAGTCAATTGAGTCATGTGAGTCCAGCATACATCTGGAGGTCTCTTTAGTTCTGCAGTTACAAAAGGTTACACAAATTTCATATGTCCTCTTTTTTGACTGTACAGCTGCTGTTGTGTGGCCATAGTGTGTTGAACTTTGAAAGAGATAAAACCACTGGAGTAGAGTTGCTGTTTAGTGTGTCATTGTCCCACCAAAGTGTCAGGTGTTGTCTCAATGGCAGCTTTTTCCTACTTGTTTGAAATTGCTTAAGTTTAATCAGGTTTGTCCCAAGAATGCTTTAGGTGTAATTGTCCTTTAATTTCAACTAAAATTTGAACTAAAAATGTGACCTGAAAACTAATACTGAAAATAGTGGAAATGCTATCATGGAATTCTTACTATGTAAATTAAAAGGCAAGATTTTGATTTGTTCTACTTGCTGGAGTGTAGCATTTATTTTCATAGGTTAGCTTTTAAAGGATACTTTTTCAATTAAGCATAGTAAAATGACAACACGTACTAAGCTTTTGAAAATGGAACTGCAGAAATGTGCATTTGAAGGGAAGATAATCTATAATCAGTGAACTTTAGGGGATGGTAACTGAAGAATGTGAAAATGGGTGGAATGAAAACTTCCCATAAAAATAGGGAAATAAAGAAAGGGATCTGGACTTTATTTCAAGATATACTTTATATACAAACCCACAATCAACAGTATTAACACAGCAAATCCTTGATGAGCTTGAGAAGTTATTTACTACCACATGTTAAGATATGTAAAGCAGGCATGTATCTGTTGGTGAACCACAAGGGATTGTTTTATATAGAAGTATTGAAGTATTAACACTGACATACTGCAGGGAATCTGCAGTAGGAGAGGTGAAATCAGTCTTAAATCAAGTGGGGGAGGAAGTGTTCATTCCTTGCACAAATATGCTTTAAAACTGCCATGTTCCCATGCTTCATGTTCCCAACATCTGTAAAAAATAATTCAGCTGTAGCAAACAATTACCAAACCATTCACAATACAGCATTCTGCATTTGGGGAACTTTTGAGAGGGGGAAACTCTGAAAGGGAAGACTGCAGAAGGGTGCAGTGGTGATTTCTGTATAAGTGAGAGATCTGAGTTCTCTAACAGGCTGCAATTTAGTACTAAAAGTCACTCTTCTTGACAGTGTGTGTGGTGGATTTGGGGCTATCTTGTTTACTTGGTAGTCTTTTGTGATTAGAAGTTGTAAGGCACAGGAAATAGCTTTATAGTTCCTTCCTCCCACAAGTTGTAATTCATTTGTGGCCATCAGGATGTTTTTCTTGGCTTATCTCTTTCTGTGCAGTTTGCCTTGCACATCTGCCACATAAATTATGAAACTGAACTTGAAAAGCTGAAAATGTATTTCAGATCCTACTGTATATAATGAAGACTGTATTGTTGGTCAGGAGTACGAGTGCTTCTTGCGTAGAAGGTCTGTAATAATCCCTGGTGTTCATGGACTGCATGGACTGGTATCATGTTTGTAATGGTTCTGAGGAGTGGCTGACAAATAAATACCTCCAAATGGTCAAGTATCACTAATGCTGTGCTGTTACCTCTCTGCAACCTGAGGTGTTTCACCAGGCATTTTGGCAGATGGGTCCCCATCTGTTTCTTCATTGAATGTGGACTGCTGGCTTCCTATTTGGTATCCATATGTTTTATCTGTAAGGCTCTAAATCTAAGCTCTGTGTTTTATAACAAAAGTGACATTACTGACAGGAGCAAAATGAAAATGCATTAAGTTGGTTACATGTTTTTTAGTTAGTTTGTCTTCACCCAGCAAGGAGAGAGAGGCTGGCTGAGATTGAATGTGTGAGTTCACTGAAGGGAAGAGCAGCACCATCTTTATTTGGAATGCAATTAATGTCTTTTTCTCTGAATAATTGTTAATAGCATTAGGTCCACAGATTCCTGAATGTCCATGACATTGTTTGGAATAACAGGTGGATAAATGATGTCCTCTGTCTGTGAACCAGTCTGCACGTTGAGCTTTCTAAGGTACTGAGTGACACTGACCCAGGGTAGTGAAATCTGGTCCTGAAATGCACTTTTCTGTTCGACTTTGTATGGAATCCTTGTGGAAACACAAGTTTGGACCAATGATCATCTGCAGCCCCTCAGAGCCTGGAGGAAGGGATGCTCACAGAAACGAGGAGTTACAGAGGCTTGTATAAGCACGGGGTGCTGCTCACACGGTGTCCTGGCCTCGGGTGGTTTGGGAGGCGGCACTGGGTGCAGCGGGATCGGTTCTTTTTTAGCTCACCAATTCAAATGCTCTGCTCAAAGTATTTCATGCCCAGATGGATAAGTATTAAATGATTTTTTTAATTGGCAAAAGTGTTTCTGGAAACTAATTAACAGTTTAATAGATGCCAAGATTCCCACACCTGGGAGTGGGGGAGATGTATCCTGTACTCAGGCTAAGTTGTGTAACTTTTTTATTTACTGTGTTCTCAGTAGTTAAAACTAACTTCTGCACACAATTTACAAAGGGATCACTAAATACTAAAGCAATTTCTTTGCATTCTCAGAAACCTCTCCCTCTATTTCCACCACTCCTTTACAGGAACCTTTTAATCTAGATACTAAAAATAGTTCAGATGCATGACTCACAGGAGTTGAATGGTGAGGATGAGATCGTGTGTTCACTCCTCTCTGAGGGCTTCATCTTAAATGCCTGTGTGTCTGTGGGTGGGGGTCTTCTAGATAACTGTATTGTGAAAATATTGCCAGGGTCTGCCTTATCTCCAGATGTTGAATGTTCACTTGGCTCGTTTTATAGTTCATTCAATCCTTCATTCTATTTAAAAAAACAAATATGATACAATCTCAAATGTCTAGAAGCAACACTACATTATACATTAGTGGGTTTTTTACCTTAAGTTGTCAGCCCCTGTACTGATTTTTGGGAAACCTGAAAACAATTTGCTACTGTTGTGTCTTGATAATAATCCTAAAACATGCACTGTGGTTCATATGAGCAGTAGCTCGTGAGCCCCTGTCTTGTTTTAGTGGGTGACTGTGGCTTCTGAGCCGGGAGGGAGCAGCAGCTGAACTGTTGGGAACATCAGCTGCTGGAAGACAAAGGCAGCGCTGGAACTGCAGGGGCAGGGAGGGAGCTCAGCCGCCCGGTGTGAGTTACTGCTGCCTTTGTTCAGAGCTTTACTTGGAGCCACCACCGTGCTGGTAACACCTCATCCCTAAGAGAAAGAGCTCCAGTGTCACCCGTGTGCCTTTCCATAGAAATGGTGGGGATGTTTAGATGGAGATGGGAAAGGTGAATGAATGAACCATGTGCGTGTGTTCTTCCTTATTCAGCTCAAGCAAACTCCCTTGTGCTGTAACTTAATGTTTTCTTAGCATATTTATGCCTTTCTGGTTGGATAATGCAATCTCTTCACTTTTAAATCCAAGAAGCACCAGTATAGAGTTGTGGAAGTGCTTCCTTACTGAGGTTTGTCCATGTGGAATGTAAGGACTGTTATTGTAGCAGTCTCCTTTGCTGTGTCACCAAGTGAGGTGATGAGATTTTATTCAGAGTCGGTAACATCTGTTCTGTCATGACCAAATTTAAAGTGTGCTTTGCTTTTATTCACTGTGAAAGTCACAGGAAACACAGAGAAGACTTTCTAAAAATAAGGAAGCTTCTAACAAAACTACAGAAAGAATGAGATTAAAGTATTAGTATGTGAGACAGCCTATTGAAAGAATAATGTTAAGCACATTATTCAAAAGATAAAATCATGCTGTGTCTGTTTTGGCACAGTAAATAACAAAAGGTTAACGTATTTAACGTATTTGTTTCTTGTAAGACTTTGGCACCACACTGCATAGTCCTGTACAGTTACGGAGTTTCTCTTGTTCTCTGATTATTCAGACTGTGGCAGCTCTAACAGACTCATTTCTTTCTTTAAAAAAAAATAAACTTCTTTCACGCTGCTGTTTGAATAGTGTTAATATCCATACTGGAATGTATGATACATACGTGTGAGTAAAGCTTAAATTTTTTTTTCTTCTGCATTTAGTCCTTAAACAGATATTTGCAGAATGGTGTCTCACTGGAAACTGTTAATGGTGGTAAAATGTACAAAGTTTCTCATCTCAGCTTTTAGTATTTTAGTGTTCCCAGTTGTAAAATTAAAAAAAGGAAAACAGAAGGTGCTTAATCCAGTGGTGTCCTTGGAGTAATGGTTAAAGGCACAATATTATGCACATAGGAGTCCCATGTATACATGATATTGTAATTGGTTTGAAATATACATTGAAAAAAATTTAACTGTGTAGCCAGGGTTTCTTGTTCCTGCTGCCGGGTCCCTCAGCACAGTGGGCAGCTTCCCAGAGGCTTGAGAAGTGTTTCTAATTAGGCTTCCCCTGTCCAATCCAATACCTTTATCATCACTATAAAGAAACTGTTGTAATGTACCCTCTCTGTGGCTTCTGGTTATTTTAGTTGTCATAAGATTAGACCTGGCATTTCACAAATCTTCTGTGGATCTGATGTCCAGAGCTGTACTGGTGTCCTCGGTGACACCACCCACATCAATAGCAGCTCTAATCCTCGTGGTGCTGTTAATGGAGTGGTCTGACTCCTGCCCCAGGGCATATTCAAGGCTTTTACATTTGTGCAGAAACATTGGCAAAGATCTGTTAGGCTTTCTGATTCCTTAATATGTTTTCAAGTAAGTTCCATTCTGAATGGATGGATAGATATTTATTATTCTTTCATTATCATTAATGTATAAATACCTTTTCTCGTGGTGTTTATTTTTTCTAGAACAGGTTTGCTATGCACATGCTGTTGAAAGGTTTCTGCGTGTTTAAGAAACTGCTGATATTTGAGCATCCATACAAATACTGAGTTTGTGATGTTTGAAGATCTGAAAATTTGAAGTATAACACTGTTCCTTTCCTGATGAATGATTACCTTAGGAGTAGTTCCTTCAAAGAAAACATTGCTTCTAAAATCTGGCCATGAACTACAAGCTTCTATTGAGTTGTGATTTCATGCGCTTGAATGTATTGTCAGTATGATGAGGGAACAAACACTACTGACCATGGAAAAAATGTGGAAGATAGAAGAGCTCTGGGAGCATGAAGTGGAAATATCTGTGTGATGTTCTTTTGGGAGGACCACGGGCACTGAAGTGTTTACCCCTCCTAGTGCTTTATGCTGCATCCAGGGTTCTCACCAAAGTGTTAAATTGTATAAACAAAGACCAAAAGTGCTACATCTTTGCCTTTAGCCGGTTTGCTGGCAGTGTGTTTAAATCATTGCTGTGAAATGTTATTTGAGGTTAATTTTAGCATAGATACTAGCTGAGAAAATACTCTAACTTTTATGTTGCTGGCTATATGCAGAGCCTTGTGTCCCCACATCCGTGTTTCCAAAGAGTTTCTGGTTCAAGGTATACGATGTAGAGAGAATTAGGGTGGGATTTTTTTTCAGCAAGGAACCAGCAGTGATTGATACGGATAATTAGTTCAGGCACAACAAAACTGATTGTAATGTTACCAATTGGAAGCTATTACTGGAAGCAGTACAGTTATAGTTGTGTATAAGTGATTGTAATCTCCTAACAGATAATTGAGCTGACTTCAGTTACAGGATATGAATCTGTGGAGAACACCTTGTGGTCCTGAGCAATGAAAAATCTTCACTCTGAAACAAACATTTCAATTCAGGATGTGGTGTTTATTTAAATTTTTATTAGAATATTGGGTGGAAGTACAAGGATTTTACTCTGCCAGCATAAATGTGGTTTTAAAACGGATTTCTTAGTCTGGAATAGAAAAACTTTCTTTCAGTAATAATTTTGTGGCTATTTCATGGGATGGAGGTGGGGAACACCAACATTTAAGAAGCACTAATATGTTCCTGAGAGCAGAATACACCTCATGCTTGCTCATATTGTCCTTCTGAGCATTGCAGTTTGATTGATGTCCTGTTGTGTAAGATCAGAACCCTGTGCAGAGCAGGCAGATGCATCTATCAGAGCCCTTTACCGGAGTCTGTTGAAATCAAACACAAATAGAAGTTTTCTGCAGATATATTTATATCTAGTGGTCATGTGTATTTATATCCACGTGGTGGATTATGTTCAGTATCTGCTGATAGGGAGGAGGAAGACAGGACTCATCTTAAACTCTTCCTGTGTTGTATGTCATCTGTGAGGTGTTCCTGCAGTCTGGAAGGTTTTATTTTCATGCAGGCCATCTACAAGCTGCCTCTCATTTTCATGTTTCAAAGAATAGTGCTGAGGACAATCTCAGACCGGTAGGATTCTTATCCTCTTCATGGCTGAAAGTTCAAGTGCTTTAAGGCTGTTACAGCTATAAAGGTAGAAGTGGCAAATACTTGGTAAACTTTTTGGCTGCACCTTCATAGCTTCTCTGATCCAAGTTTCATGTGGAGGGGTACAGAACTTCTTGTCCCCTCTTGCTGCCCGCTTGTTCTCCCTGATAACATCTAAACAGCATTCTTGCCTCAAATTATACAGTTGAGGTATATTCAGTACTGCTCTCACCCCTCACATCCCTCTATTCTCCCCTCTTGCATATTTTCTGGGTTTTTTTAATATGTCAAATGTACAAATCTCAAAATGTAACTGAGAACAAAATGTGAAGCCATTTACAATTGGTTGAATTCTTAAAAAAATGCAGACAAAATTGTGGCCAAAGTAGGATTTGGGGGGTATGTGGTACAGTTGTTAATTTTCAATACATGTCAAATTACAGTTTATGAAAACGTATGTAAAACATTTTTGTTTAAGAGGAAATGAGTCTTATTGTCTGATGCAGTTGGAGATGATCAGGTATTTGCAGCTATTACCCAGTGGCTTTTCATTAGCAATGTCCATTTATTCACATAGAGGAATTTAGCTCACACTTGAGCTACCTATTCAGTGTTGCTGTAAGTTGTAGATGCAAACATTTAAAGTTACAACAAAATTAAAAGCTAACTTTTTGCTGACTGTCACCATGTTGCTTGTTCCATAGGGATGTGACAGTGCCCTCTCTTGGCTTTTGCGAACAGGTTTATTTTTTTAAAAAGGAAATAATCCTGAAATAATTTGTAAGGGGTACAGTAAAACGTAAAAATAATCTGTTGTCATTAATCTGATTTAAATGTAAGAGACAGAAGAGTGCAACAGTTTGTGATGCTCATATCAGCCCTTTATTACTGTGCCTTTATTTTGGCTATAACTTTAAAAATACACTTTTCTGCTTAATGTCTTTGTCCATGTCACAAGTTTCTGTAAATGTTCTTGTCGTGCGATTCCAGTGGTGCAGGGTTTCGATGGAGGATTTGGGGTCTGGCAGATAAGGGGGGGTTTAAGCGCTGCCTGGGAAGTTCCCGTGTCAGCCCTGACTGGTGCCGTGCGCTTGTTTGCAGAGCAGCCCAGCCCGTCCCTGCGATCCAGCACGAGTCCCTGGAAGCTGCCCAGGATAAACTAATCAGAGAGCCCCCCCTGGTGTCGGGAAGTGTCCTCGGATATTAAATTTATATCAATCACAGGAAGTCTTGGCAATCAAGCTAGTCACTTTTTCCCTTCACATCTGGACGTAAATTATTTTTTTGTTGCAAAGGTCACAGGAATCATGGGTAGGGCATGGAATGAGGGCCATAGAAAACATGGGAAAGGAAGAATAAAACTGTATTTCCACCTTTTTAGAAATGGTTATTTTTAAGTGACCTGGAATGATGCCAAACTATACAACAGTGGAGATTTTTTTTTCCTCCTTGAAGTTTACATTTGTTGCTGAATTAAATGTGGCTTTAAGATGCTTTGGTTTGGAATGCTTCATTCTATTAGATCTCAGCTTGGCATTTATAAAAGAGCTTTCTCCTTGTTGCTGAGAACAATAACTTTTCTGCAGGAAGGGTTTAGAAATAGAGCATGTTTCTGTACTTAGAGAGGCTTAACTGCACCTTTTTTCTCTTGGCATTACTTAATTTCCCTTGTTTTCCTTCCGTTTCCCCCTTCCAACCCTGCTGCCGCTTCAGCCACATGCTCTGAGCTCTTGCATAGCCAATGCTACCATTTATTTTTTTACACTAAATTTGCATGTCCTCGTGCATTTTCCATTCTTAAATTCGTTGCTCTAAGAAATTAAGGAAATACTTCATTTTATGCTTCCCCCTCCCAAGTCTCCATCAAGTCTCTCAAACAAACGCTTAAGGGAGGGGTTATAAAAACAAGCAGAACCTTTCCATTCAGTTCCCTGCCTTTCCTTGCTTTGGACAAGGGAATCAGTGTGCTGGAAGCTGCAAAGCCTGGAGCTTTGGGGTTGTGTTTTTTCCATGCATATGGGAAATAAAAGTGGTATTAGTTTACATTTGTATGTACAGTAAAGAAAATACCAGAAACAGAAGCTTGAGGTGCATTTAGCATAAATGAATTTGTAAAACCTTAATTGCAGTTGTTCCAACTACTGCTGCATGCTTACATGCTCGCTTTAGTATAGATAGGTTCTGTTAGCTTGCTGATTATTTATTCAGTCATGTAGCTTATGCTCTCTTTAGACACAAAGTTGAATAAAATCATACATCAGGATCTGACAGCAGGAATTCTCATGCTGAGAATCCAAGATTAAGTCCAGAAATTTTATTCTGTTTTAACAATTACCTTCTGTGTCCCCTTTCAGACTTAAGGGGATTTCATTCTTGTTTCTGCTGTTTATAACTCCCAGTTCCAAGATCGTTGCTATCCTTATGCCAAATAAAATTGAGCAGGAGTTGCTTGAATGCTGCTTTGTGCAAACTCCTACATGGACAGAGGGATAACTGTTGGGATGACTATTGAGCATCTTGATGTTTTTTCTCCTCCTTTTAGATCTTTCAGAGGTTTTTAGGCAGCAAATGCCTTCTCCACATTGCATTGTAAAACATTAAATCTTCCCTACAGTTTAGTTAATTTCTCTTTCTGGGATGGTTTGTGTTGAAAGTAGCTATTTTACATGGGGGTTTTTTTTAGCTTCTCAAACCAGTTGTATGATGTACTTTAAGTAAACTTCCAAACTTCTGACAGGATAGGTGTCAATGTGTTATTTCAGTACACTCCAGGTATGAAGGGAAAGCAGAGGCCACCAGGTCTCCTGTCATTGCTGTTGTGGGTTCTGGTGCTCCACAGCCAGGGAACAGTTTTCAAATGTTCTCAGTATCAGTGAGGTTTTAGGGCTGCTCACTCACCTTAAAATATAAGGGAAATGATTGTATTATCAAATATATCTGGATGATTTTAGGGGCACAAAGAGGTTGCTGGGCTCATGTGTTACCAGTTTGAGAGATTAATTATTTTTTTTTTCTAAATTGCATGTTTACTATTTTAATATTAGCAGTATGGAAAAAATTGCTTTCTTTTTCTTTCTGTGACCTCTTGTAGAGACAGCCTGAGCTCCTTGCAGTATTTTCATTGCTGTAATGATAATTGAGTGCTCTGCAGCTTTTATTTTGCTGTTTTCTCTTAATGAAATTCAAGCTAGGAAACAGACTTTCTAGTGAATCTCATCTCCTTTATTTCAGTCTTCCATGTGATTTTTTTATTTATTAGTTTTCCACTTACACCTGTTTGGTACTGATATTCTTGAGTTTCTCTTGTAGCATCATTCAAAAAAAAATTGCTTCTGATTGAGTTATAAAGCCTCTTTCAAATAACTCTGTACCATTACAAACGTGTAAGCAAACCATACCTAGCTGCAGAAGCTGTCAGCTTTGACTCTAGTGGTTTGGTTTGGATTTTAATTTGACCAAAAGCCATTTTTACTGGACTGAATGCAGCTGTAATGTAATCCCTGGTTTCTCATCTGTATTCTTGAAGACTAATAGAATAGTAAAACCTTCTTAAAGATAACTTAAATGTGGTGTATAGTGTCCTCAGGGTAACTTGTGCACTAAAGCTGTTTTCTTTCCCCCTCTGTAGAGGTATCTCATTAAGTGAGATACGCACTGGTGTCATTATTAAGTTTTCATGTGTTTCTCAGTTTTGATGCTAATCTTCATGTGTGTGAATTTTTTTCCTTTGCAGCACCAATGTGGTTATGAATTATTCAGAAATAGAGTCTAAGGTTCGAGAAGCAACCAATGATGATCCGTGGGGACCTTCAGGGCAACTCATGGGAGAGATTGCCAAGTAAGTGATAATTTGACTCAGTGATGAAGAAAAGAAAGGTGCATTTTATATAAGAATGTGAAATTTGATGCTAAATCAACTCTGCACTGTGCAGCCTGATAATGCGGGAAAGTAAATCAAGGCTAAGGTGTTTTTTTGCATAATTGTAGAATGTATTAAAGATTGTCAAACAAAAAGTGAAGCCCAGGTATTTTAAAACTTCTTTATTTTTCATTTATGTATCCTCAAAATTTTTTCAATATATCTGACTTTTTCTGAGTGTTTATTTTCAAAGTGCTTTCTTGTGACTTTTCCAGAAACATCAAAGCATGTCAAATTCTTCCTTGAGCTTTTCTTTTTGTGTTAAAATGAATTTGGAAGTTACATGTTTGCAGTGACTATTAGGGTATTCATATTCAACATTATTGTCCTTACAGATTACTGAAGGTTCCTTTACTGCCTCAGATTTTTTTTGACTTATTCTTTTCTTTTGTAGTCTTGGGATGTAAATGGCTGATAGAGGAGTTAAAACAGGGATAGCTTTTCCCTTGTAATGTCATCCCATGTGCCTGGGCTTAGATCACTCCTGCCATCTACTGCCAGCCCCGAGTCTGAACAAGCAAACCAGGGAAAACAACATTTCTGTACTGCTTCTGTTTGTTCTTCAGGGCTACATTTATGTACGAGCAGTTTCCAGAACTCATGAACATGCTTTGGACTCGGATGCTGAAAGACAACAAAAAGAACTGGAGGAGAGTTTATAAGGTGTGTATGGCTGAGCTCAGGGCTCAGGCTTCCTGTTGGTGCTCGTGCAATGTCCTGGTGGAGTCCTTGTTTAGAGACTCCTCCAGCACTCACTCCACTGACAGCCTGTGATTTCTTGCCTGTGGTTTGTAATTTTTAGAGAAGTCAAAGGCATCTTTCAAATGCTATGTATGAAAAACCCACCAAATTTCTGGTTTTAGAAGTGTGCTTAAGATGCTACTTAATGAACTTAACAGAGCAATTTCCTTTTGCTGATATTCAAGTATTAGAGTAGCATTCACAGTTTGGATCTACCCAAAGGAGTTGGTACAGAGCTCCATGAGATGGAGATAGGTTACTGTGCTATCAGGAAAACATTTTTGAGGGAATTCAAGAATACCTGAAATAAATACAAACTAATCTTAATTTTATGCCAATTTATAATTCTTTTTAAATTGTAATTTAATTTCCAGTGGACCAAATTCCCTTGTAGATCTTACATGACACTTTTATGTCCTAATTGTGTTTTGGAAAAGAACAAAGTCATTTGCATTTTTCTTGTCTTTGGTACAGAAACTTTTTGCTTGAGATTGTATCGTGCTGTGCTTAAAGTGGTGTTCAGTGTTCACTGAATTATGCAAATATAACCTCCTTTTTTAGAATTGATGTATTAGACTAGCTTATATTTTGTTTTTCTTGATGCCAAGATTGCAGGAAGACACAATTAATTCTAAAGCATGGTTTATGCTTTTCACAGGTGCTTGATGTTTTGTAGTCATAGTAATTGTTTTGCCTGAAGTACAATAGAAATAAATATTTAATGCTATCACACATAGCTACTTAATGTTATAAAGACTTCTTGGAATTGCTTATCAGGTTTGGATTGGTTGAAATATGATAAGTTTTAGCTGATAAAGGCACTACTTCAGAGAAAGTGCATTTTTTTTTCTAGACAGAAATCCTCAACATAAAGAATTGAATTTAAAGTATTATTTAAACTTCATTTGTTTTGTCACTTGTTTACAATTGTCTTAAAATGTAGTTTTCTATATCCATTGAATCCTGCAGAAGGCTTCTTAAATTCCTGTAGGAGTTACCTGTCAATGAAAACCGCTGGAAAATTGTGAACAAAAGAAGCAAAAGAAAATGCTTCATTTCACATGGTTAACTTTGTCTCTTAAATTGGTACTGCTTTATCTTAAAATAAGCAGTAGCTGATAAAGGTAACTATTTGTGATTTAGTAGTAACAAGTTAAGTTTTACAAATGCAGTTTTGATTGTCTAAAGAGTAGAAGATTGATCTGAGAAAACATGTTTTTTTCCATGTGAACCATGTAAGAAGCATTAATTTAAAGGGGGAAAGTTTTATTCCTTACTAATTTGGGGAGGGGGTAGGTTTGGGTTTTTTGGTTTTTGTTTAAGATAGAGCTTTTGTTCATGCAATCATAAGGTGCTTTGTATTTTTATAGTCTTTGCTGCTCCTAGCTTACCTCATAAGGAATGGATCAGAGCGTGTTGTTACAAGTGCCAGAGAACACATTTATGATTTGCGATCCCTGGAAAATTACCACTTTGTAGGTGAGCAATAGAAAAATCTTATAAGCAAATTAAAACAGTAGTTGGAGTTGTCAGTCACCTGAACCAGCTTAGAAGCTTCCCCAGTCTAATTAAAATGTGACTGTTGCCAGTTGTGTGAAGAGTGCAGAATCCAAGACGTGGGGCCCTAGAGTATTAATTAGTGAAGACAAGAACTTGCAGAAAAGACTGGCTAATAACAACAGAACCAACACAACATGAGTGTTGGGGTTTATATTAAAATATGCACTAGAGACTGGTCCCCTGTGGTGTCCGTAAAGGAATAGCTTTAATCATATGGGAAGAAAAGGTTAGAGCTCCAAAACACACACATCTGTTTGAAGCTGGGTTTTTTTTTTCCTCCCACCAAATAATATTTACAGTGCAAAGGCAGCAAGGCCAGTGTGTGTTTGGAATGTGAAAAAGGCTGGAAAGGAGCACATTTAGCTTATAGTACTTCCCAACTGAAAGCAGTTTTTCAAAAAATCAGTTTTGCCATGAGGCTGAGTTCTTGCAATGAAACTTGCAAAAACTGTGCTAAAAAGACTAGGGGAAAAGGGTGATGTTTTGAGGGGTTAAAATTGTTCAAGTGGAGCATATGAGCTCTGTCTCAGTCTTTGTTAATCTTTCCAATGTTTCTCAGCACACCATTCGGGGCAAACTCATTTATGTAAAATGTGTGAAAGTAATTGGTCCCTTTTAAACAGATGCAGTGGACCTCAGTAGTCATGAAATCTTCGAGTGCTGTGTTTATGAGTCCAATGTTTTTATCAGTTTGCTGTTCAGTATTGCTGCCTCTTACTTACTTTTTCCTTTTTCCTCCCATCTTCCATCCATCCTCTCTATGCTGCATTACCTGTACAGATGAGAATGGCAAAGACCAGGGGATAAACATCCGCCAGAAGGTGAAAGAAATGGTTGAGTTTGCTCAAGACGATGATCGGCTTCGGGAGGAGAGGAAGAAAGCAAAGAAGAACAAAGACAAATACATCGGGGTGTCCTCAGACAGTGTTGGAGGGTTCAGATACAGTGAGTATTTTCCTTGGGCAAGGATTGACCACCCACTTTTTGTTTTCCAAATAATATTATTTGGACACTTGAAAGAGATCTGTGGATTTCTGCATGGATCCTGGGGTCTGTCAGATCTTACTTTAATACAGGCACTGAGTACCTTTCTTTCTCCTTGCTCCCCAGTCCCTGCCATAGTGTGTAGCAGGGATCTGAGCTTGAACTGGCCTTTACACCTGCTTTATCCCAGCATGCCATCCACGATCCAGCTGCCAGTCTGTGTTGTCTTTGGCCTAAGTAAATCCTTGGCTGCTTTTAGTCAGGGTTGACTGTACCAAAGTCCCAATGGCACAAGGCTCTGCTTTGCTGGAATTGGCGAGTGCTTTGGGAGGGGGCTTTGCTATAAAACCTCAGTGTAGTAGCTGTGCAGGGCTTAAACTTCACCTGTTTGTCTCTGGTGCTGTCTGTGCTTTTTTACTCTTCTTCACTGTGAGCCTCAGACTTAGATTTGATTCCTTCTGTTTTTGACAGGTTACTTCTCCATTCTCCCTTTTTCTCATATGCAGAGTAGTTGAAAATCTTAATCTCTAAGGCAGGATATTTCTTGTTTTATTACATTCCTTTAGGCTTTTGCTGCCTGCTTGGAATTCTGGTGATTCTCTTTTTAGGAAATACTTATGAGTCACTGTATTTGTACTTTGAGTACATGTCCCTCTGTTCTTCTGAGCTTATCTTTTGACTTGCTCTGTGCAGAGTCGTGATCTATCCTTGTAGGCTGGGTAGAAGCCTTTCTCCATACACTCTTTAGTTATCATTCAGCTTTTTTAATTTAAAGGACTAGTTTGTCTTGTATTTAATTTCTATGGTAAAGCATTTTTAATTATTCCTTCATTTGTTGAGTAAAGTTAGGAAAAAATCTTTCTAGCAGTGCTAAACAAACGTTTTTCCAGGTGAGATTTCTAATCAAAAATATTCTAGTTATTTACATATAAAATGCTTGTATATTCAGGTTTTTCCTTAGTTTATTTTATCATGAAAATACTGAGCTCTTAGTTGGTTTCTCTTTTAATTTTCAAGTTTCCATTGCACAGGGAAACCCCTCTAAAGGAATCTGCATTAAAATGCTTGAGAGCCTGACATAAACTGAAATAAGGCCATTTTATTCTCCTGCAAAATTTAACAGCAGTACGTTTCTGAGCAGTGTCTCCTTTTCCAGTGGTAAAGATCTCACTGAGCATCTCATGGATTTGTAACAGGTTCTCTACTGAAAAAGTTTTATGGATCTAAACAAATAGCACTGGAGACTTGCACCTATGTCTTTACTAAGAAAACACACGCTGTATAATATGAAGTTAACAGATAGGTAGAACTCAAATTTTGCACCTGGTAGTGCTGGAATTTATTGTTTTCTTTTTATTAAAAATGGCTAATGGAATACACCTTGAACATTACATGAGCTGCAATATAATTTGTATGTGATGTGAAGTAATGATTTTTTTCACTGTTCTTCCATTCTGCTACTCAATTTTACACATCTTAAGTAAAAAAAAATTACTAGTGTTTTACATTTTTAAAAGATGTACAAAAAATGGCTTTTTTCATGTGTGTGGTAGCCCAGAATATATCATGGTTGCCTGAAAATGTTGTCTAGAAACGGAACTGGTTTGGTTTGTTTTATACACCTATATTTTGAACAGGAGATTTGACATAATGTCACAATATAAGTTATAAAGTGTGCTGTGCTTCTGATAGTTAAGTCTTTGTTAAAATGTTGGATTTTCATTTGAGTTCAACTCAAGTTGTCTGTGTGTGTGTGTAAATAAACCAGATTGAAGTGTTTTAGACTTCCTTGATGGGATTGCACTACAAATGTGCTTATTTCAAGTAAAACTGGCAGTTGTTTGTAATCTAATATGCTAGTATGGAGATCTAGAATACTTGATTAGACAAAAAAGTTTTTGATTTCTTGATAATAGTGTTCAGTAAAGATGTTCAGGGTATTCAGTGGCTCCTGAAAAGGTGAGTTGCTTTACTGCCTGTTCTTTTTTCATGTCTTTTAAAAAGTTTTTTTAATTGCTAAGTGTGGAAAATAAAAAGTTATCATGCATTGTAAATTTTGCCAATATTTTGGTATTGTGCTTTTATGTATTCCTGAATGTCATTATATAATAAACCTAGTGATTTACCTGCAAGCTGAGCTTGGCCAGGAATGGAATATCCTGCACTGAGTGACTGTTCCAGAACTGGAATGTTCCCCTCCTGATCAGCTGCTTATGCAGCCAGGGCTGGCTGTGCCTCTGGTGCTCCTCCAGGATATCCTGATGTGCTGTGCATTAAGATTTTGTCATTGTCATAAGCAAGGGTCTTTGAATCTTTATTGCTGCCACTTAATGATTGGCATTCCATGCTGTGCCTTGCTGTAATAATGTTGATTCAGCACTGTGGGAGCTTTATTTGCTTTGTAACTTGTGGGGCTCATGTGTGCAGGGCAGGGGGCTTGAGAAGGATTCCAGAAAGATCACAGGCATTTTTTTTAATCTTTACTATTTCTTATCTTTGTCTTGCACAGGTGAAAGGTATGATCCTGAGCCCAAGTCCAAATGGGATGAAGAATGGGATAAAAAGCCAGCCTTTCCATTCAGTGACAAGTTGGGTGAGCTCAGTGACAAGATTGGCAGCACGATCGATGACACCATCAGCAAGTTCCGAAGGAAAGACAGAGAAGACTCTCCAGAAAGGTGCAGGTACTGGAGTTATTTTAACCTGAATTTATCTGTGAAATTGCTGTTAGCAAGCTGTTTGACTTTGACATTGAATGTTAGTTACAATACTGTGCCGTGTTTGGGTTCAGTACCTGCTTCCTGGACTTTTTATGCAGGTCTTTCTGGCCTTGGGGAACAGTGCAGCTCTGGCAGTAGTTAACTGCTCTTGGCTGCCTTCCATTCCTGCCCCAGCTGCTGGCAAAGCAGGGAATTTGGCTGAAATTTCCTGAGCTTTTCCTTGTCTCAGCAATTCAGTGGTCATGTGCCAATGTACTGAAGGCTGCCACTTAATGCTGCTCTGAATGCTGAAGTGCCAAGGAAGAACATTAAAATTGCTTAGACCTGCTTTGACACAGTGCTGCTTCCCTGAGCTGATCTTGGGAAGAACAGCCTGCAGGTGATTTCTTAAAAAAAAAAAAAAGGCAATTTCAGTTGAGGCTTTCCAAGAAAATTCTTGTATTTCACATCTGGTCATTAAATTTTTTCAGTAAGGAAGAAAACCTGCCCTGCTTTGGCTACAGAAAGAACTTTGCATATGTCACACTTCAACAGGTGCATTGAATTTAATTATCTGGAGATCAAGTTCGTACTTAACAGAATCTGAAATTGCTGTAGAGAAAGTGCTCAAGTATATTGAAATTATTCCCTTTTGGGAAACAGCTTAAAATTCAAATTTACACTGAGATTTGATTAATATTTTTTGCAGGAATATCTTTAGATAGTCACACACGAATATAAAAATACACATGCACATGTCTATATATCGCAAAAGTAAAGCAATTTTGCACAGAAACAAAAAATAATAATAATGGCAGCATTTCTGGAAAAAGCTGGTGTGGTCTTCTTGCTGGGGCATTAATAAATCATAACACTGGTATTCTTTGCACACATCAGGGTTCCCCCTTAGAACTTAATATCAATGAACTACAAAGAGAAGGGATCAGAAGAAAAGTAAACAATTTCACATGTAACAATGGTATATTTCTGTGTGCTTGTCTGTACTCACCTTTCAAAAGCAACTTGTCCCATGATGTCTGCAAAGCTCACCAGCCACATTTCACATAGGGGTGTACAGTAAACATTTTTTTTAGTCTTATTTCCTTTGTTTTATTTCTGAATGGCTCCTGTCTCCTGCTTGCACTGGATAGTCTTGTATTTTTCAGTGCTGTAGATAGTCCTTTCTGAAATCTAATCTTTACCAAAAGCAGCTTGTTTTGATGACTTCTCCACTGTACATCTGTACCCCAAGTTACACTGATCTTTTTCTCTGGCTAATATAACATTTTTCATTTTTGTTCTGCCCTTGTAACCCTTGTCTCTCCTGTTTTATTATTCTTCTATTTTTTTGGTGTATGTCAGGTGAGATTTTTGTCTTGAAATTTATAAAAGTCATAAACTTGGGACTCAAAACAAAAGGAGAAATTTTTGGGACTTACATGAGCAAAGCTGGTTAGGTGGCTTTGGTTATTCTGCTGTAAGAAGGAATCCAGGTTACAGCATTTCAGCTTCTCTAACATTGCTTCAGATTCCAGCCTGGCATGGTGATCAGATACCATGGAAGGCATTTCATCAAAGGGTTCAACTGAAGGGGTTTATTTCTGCAGAAGCCATCAAAGGATCTAAGAGGATTGAACTGAAAGTCATAGAATGTCTGTATTTATCCTTAAAGATACTGTAAATACTCAGTGCATGTTTTGTTAGCAAAATACTCTATTTAAACATTAAAACTGAAGGCAGCATGAAGTGTTAATTATTATATAACTTAAGCTCAAAATAACATAACATTCTTTTGTAAATGCCTCATGAAATCCATGCATTTATGTTTTCACACTTCAGCAATTTTTTTCTAGAAAAAAGCTTCCAAAAATGTAATGGCTTATTTGTAGCCTGCTGCTATATAATAACAATTAAGTTGCCATTTCACTTGGAAAAGTGACTAAATGGTGATACTTGCTCAGCTGGCAAATGTGCTGTTATGTCCTGTTGTTTCTATCTTAATAACTTTATAAACCATTATTACTTGAGTACTGTAAAGCCAATAAAGCACAAAGAATAAATGTCTTACACATCTTACCTCTGGCTAATGAAATTTGGCAGACGTGGTCTTTACACACCAGAAGAACTTGGCCAAACTTCTGGATTTCTCACTTTACTTGCAAAGCCAGTAATTTGTATAGATGGAAAAAAAATGCTTGAATTAGCTAAGAACTTTGACAGAGAGCTAAGAACTATGATATGAGATTGACTTTAAAATATATTTCAGTGGAATTGCATTACACAGTGAGCTCTGGAGAAGCCAAGTCTGCTTTTTTTTTTCTTCTAATTTAGAGAAAAAATTCCAGCACTGTTGTGGGGAAAATGGATTCTTTTTTCCAGTAATATATCCCTGTGAAAGCAGTGAAGACCACAAACAATACCCCATGGGGTGGGAAAGCCTCTGTTTGTCTTTCATTGTGCTTGTTAGTTCTTAGGTGAATACACTTGCTGCCCTGAGTCCAGCATTGTACACTGAAATTCAGATATACTTAACCTCAGTAAACCATTTTTGTTTTCTTAAAAATTGTTCCCAAAAAACCCACACTACAAAAACTTAAGGCAAAGGAAAAGAACACATGTCCATACTTTGATTTCTAAAAGTTATAATGATGTACTTTCTTTGCAAAAGTGTTTTTAATTACTTGTATGCTGCTAGCTCTAATTTTTTTTGAAGTTCTCTCTGCAATTCTCAGATGAAGCACTGCAATTTTACTGAGCACAGTAAACACACTTAAAGCGAACATTAATCTCTAATTTTTTTTTGTTAATGTGACGATAAAAGAAAAATAAAAAGTGGATCTCCTGAGAGAGTTTGGAGCAGTACAGGTTGTCATAGAAAATTGGTCTTGTAATATTTATTCTCCTTTCTGGCACAGATGTTTTATTTCTCTCCTCAGACGGTTCAGTCATTTATTTTGCTGTATATCACCAAAGATTCACTTTTTGCATTCTTGCATTAGTGAGATTGATCTACAGCACTTCTGCATTGATCAGACTTTGCTTGTCAGTCATTTCCTCAGCCCACAGTGTGTGCATGGACTCTGTAGGGAGGACAAGAAATGCATTGCAGCAGGTTTGAAGAGACTGAGCCTTGCTGTGTTGTCCTGGTTGTGGATGCTTTCAGCACACCTCTAAAAGGCTGCACCCCCACCCTCCTCCGAGGCTTTTGGGATGGATGCATCTTGTACACCATGATAATGTGCAGATCCACCTTCTCTGAGGGCCCCTCTTAAAATCCAGATGTCACAGATGGAATTGTGGCCGTGGTCCCCCCTGGGGTGTTTGTGCACACAGGTGGGCACCTGCAGGGCTCCAGAACTGGGACAGCAGGGATGTGGTCACACATCAGGGTTGAAGTGCTTTGGAAAAATAAGGTTAGATGCCATTTGAGTTCCCTTATCTGTGTAAGGCTGGCTCAAGCCAGTGCCAGGAGATGCTGCTTGGCCAGCAGCTGTAAAATTTATCTTTTTTAAAGTAAAAAATTGCAAAAGGGAGTGAGCATTTATGTTCAATTCTGTTACTGGATTGAGCCATCCCCAGTGGTGAGCAGGTAACCAGCACAGAGGAAATGACACATGCAACGTGTTCCAAAAAAGCCCACCATTGTTAGCAGAGAACAAAGGCTCCCCCCCAGAGTATATTGCAGTTACTGTCACATTCCCACTGACAAAGGGACAGCCTTTCTTAAATTTTTCAGTTTTAGTATTCTAATGCATTATTAAAATATAAAACCCTTCCACTTCCAACTCTGTTGCTAAGGGAATTACTATTTCAAAATACGTTTCGATGTATTTAAGCTTTCTCTACAGCAATTCTCCCTGTTATGTACAAATCCTGATAGTAACAGGCAACATGACTGTTGGTGGGGGCCAATTACTTTCTTTGTGAAAGACTTAAAATATAAAAGTAGAAAGTAAATAGTATGCAGCTACATCTAGAAAGTTTTTGCCTAAAAAGGTGACACTTTTATTCTTTTACGTTTGGAGAACAACTGTGTGTGCTCTGATAACATTAACATTGCATGGCATAATTCTGTAAGCATTCTTTTCCCACAAACATTTTAAGGAATATGAAAGCCTGTTTCTCTGGAAAAGGAAATGAGCTGCAATACAAATGGAGTTGTTCAGACCTGAAAGACAGTACCTGTATTTGGTTCATTGCTTTCTGTCTCTTGGTGGAAGTACTAAGCAGACCTGCCAACTTAACTTTCTGTTGCTGAAGTGTTACATAATGTGTGGGGGAGTTCCTGTCAGAAGGTAATTCAATGTACTGGATTTAAACACTGATTTCCTATTATCCTCTGTCGTGGACTTGCAGTTCATGTTTAAGAAAATAACCTGCTTTTCTCCATAGCTTCTGTACAACAGGTGCAGGGCTGTGTGATGTGATGTGTTATGTAAGGGTAAAATGTTTCCTTTCTCAAATGTAGGAAAAAGCATTTTTGTTATGAACTGTTGCTACAAGAAACTGCAGTAACCAAAACTCTTGTGACTTAAGCCAAATACCCACTCGAGGAACTGAGAGATCCCTCACAAATGCTGTGCTATCACTTCTGTTTTTCTAGTGACAGTGATGAGGAAAAATCAAGAAGAGGTAAATCTCCCAAAGCTGAATTTAAAGATGAAGAGGAGACTGTGACAACAAAACACATTCATATTGCACAAGCTACAGAAATTACCACCATCAGACAGAAACGCTCAGCAAATCCTTCAAAAACCATTGACTTGGGAGCAGCAGCACATTACACAGGAGATAAAGCAAGTCCAGAACAGAACTCTGCTGCTCATCCTGCACAGCCTACGACAAAGGTGAGACAGCAGGGACAGCACAGCATCATTTTGGAAACTGTTTTCTTCTAATCTCAGAGACAATTTCTGGTTTAGGTTAGAATTTTTGTTTTGCAGCCTTCAAGGCAAGTGTTTTATCAAAAACGTTTCGTTAGATTTAATGAAGTCTGTGGAACAGTATAATTATATTTGTGTGATTGCTTTAAGATGTAGCATTTTTTAAATATAGTTATTAGCATGTTTTGCTCTCTGCAGGACAGCAAAGAGAAAATTTTGGCCTGAAGTGTGAAGGATTCTATGAAGCTGCACACTTACTGAAAAGTTATCAAATTCTTCAGTTATAAAGAATTATTAGCCACTAGCTTCTCAGTTTTTGATTTTACATTTAGCCACATTCCAGATTGTTGGAATTTAAAGACAAATTGTTGGCTTTAAAGACAAATCTGTCATCTCTTCAAAGCAAAAGCAAACCAAAAAACCCCCAAAACCATAGAAAACTTATCAATGTTGTTTGATTAATCATGAGGTGAGATCTGGTGTAACTTCTCCTCCAGGCTGCAGTACCCTCTGGCAGCAAGTCCTCCAATGACCTGGTTGACCTGCTGTTTGATGGAGCCAGCCAGCCAGCTTCCACAGGTAGGTTTTGGGTCTCTTTCAGTAATGCATCTGTGGAACCAGTTCTGAGGGTAAGCTTCTTTGTTGCCAGAATAAAGATAAAGCAGTAGATAAATTGAGAAATGAATACTCAAAAGAATTTAGAACTGCCTAGAAAGAACGTTTTGTAGCAAGGTACTGTGTGTGCTATTGCATGGGACTAATAAATGTTAGCAGCACCAAGATTAACTGCCAGATCAGTCTGTCAGAAACTGTGTGTGTAATGCAGTTATTTATAATTAACTCTAAAAGCAAGTGCAGTCCATTCATATGCATTTCTCACAGGGCACACTTGTTTCTTTCTTATTTTCTGTTGGCACTTGGTTGATCCAAACCCTAGTACCAAAACCAAGTTCCTACCTAAAAGTAAAATTACTCATATTAAAACACATACCTTCACTCTCTAAATGTGTAGCAAGTTCATTAATCTTCACATGGACTTACCCTTACACTCTCAAAATGCAGTTTCTTTTTAGGAGTGTGTTAAATCTCAGTTCATTGCTACAGGATGGCTGGAGGAGTTCAGGGAATTGGTGGTTTGCTGTTCAAAGCCAAAGAATTGAATTTTAGAGTTGTTATTTTGCTCACAGGTTCCTGGTATCAATGGGTTTGGTTGTGGCATAGGTTAGAAAAAGGACTTCTGTGCACTTGTGGTCTGATGGCACAGTTGGGAGAGTGAACTGTAACGTGAGAACACTTTGAGTAGCAAATAAAATACAAGCATTTCATGGAGAGAAACCTTTCACAGAACTCTCATTACAAATAAGCAGCGTCCCAGGACACACAGGGTCACGCTGACACTCCAGGTGTGTGTGTCAGGCTGAGCTGAGGCTCTGCTGGCCCCTTGGTTTAAGGGCAAGGTGAGATCACAGAGGCTGTACCAAGACATGGCTGGAGGCCACGTGTGTGGCTGTGTGGCTGCAGTCAGGCCTCTGTAAAGGCTCTTCTGGCCCACTCCAGTCCTGGGGTGCTGTAGGGCAGCCCCTGTCATGTGTCACACCAGGGCTTTGTATTGTAATGTCTGAGCAGGGCCAGTGCTGTGACCACTCTGTGGGGCACGTTCCTTTCGTCACTGCCCTCCCTCTGTCAGTGTTTAATACTCTATGGAATATATAAAACCTCTACTGGAGGAGAGGGGAACTGTCATGGTAATTTAGTATCAGACATCTGTCTTGGTCTTTTCGTATTTTCAGTAGATCTTTAAAACTTCATTTCCTTTTATTTTTGAGAAAGTAGACAAAGTTTTCACGTCTGTTCTGAAATCAGTAATGGTTAAGAAATAAAATTCATTTCATGTGTCTTTTTATGCACAAATGCATAAATTTAAGGATCAATTTAATTTTGTTCTATTTTATGTTTGATTAACTTCATGTACAAAGATGTTCATTGTACATTGGAGTTACCACAGTTCTTGAAAGTTTAAGATCCTGGATCAGAACCACTCTCCCAAGTCAGTACTGAGTTTTTTTCTATCCAATTCTTACGGCAAAAGATATTGGAGTCTTTTTTGTTTTATTTATATACAATGTGTGTATTTTTATTTTTATAAAAATAAGATCACATTGGGAAATAGATGTTTCCACTTCAAAGTGAACCTGCCCATATTTCAAACAGAACTATGGCAGCCTCTATATTACCATGTATTTAAATCTTTCTTCAGCTGGGCTCTTTGCTATAGTAAGCCTTTTTTCTTTTCTTTTTTTTTTAAATCTTTTTTTTCTCCTTTTTCCAAAGCAGCATTTAGAAGTAGTGCTGAGAAGAGTCACATTACCAGCTGGTCCTGCTAAATAACCTCTGCTGACCTGAGCAGGCAGATGGAAAGGGCTCATTTGTAGTGAGAGATCTCGCATGGGAATCTTTGAGGCTTGCTCATGTTGAGAAGATTAGCACTGTCCTTCACGTGCAGGTCACTTGTTATGGCCACTGTTCCTTGCAGCACAGGGTGTGGGAACATTCCCAGTGTCAGGCAAGGCAGAGGGAAAGGGTCAAATGCAGCCTTTGATCTGTCCTGTGAAGGAACTGGCAGGGAAGTGATGTGAATTCAGGGAACTCAGGGTTTGCTTATCTGTGTATTTTCAGGTGCAGAGATGGAGAAAGGGTTGATTGGGCTCAGTGTTACATTTGTTGGAGCAACACAGTTTGTGTGTAAGGGGGTGGTTGGTTGCCATAAAAGAGAAGATGTAAAATCCATGGTTAGACCTGCTGGAAGTATTTTTTGGTGTTACTGGAGCTGAGGTTCCTTAACCTTAACTTGTGATACCTTTCTTTAGAGCATTACTCCATCCAGCTTAATGTGTCACCTCCCTCTGGAACTCAGTTTCACTTGAAAACAGGCAAGAGAGGTGGAGGAAAAGTTGACTTGACTGTAAATGTTAAGGGGTTATTTTGGGTTTGAACCTAGTTCTGTTTTTAAAATTAAATTAATCCCTAGACACTGTCAGGCAGCCCAAGGATAATGGCTGTGGCATGAGAGCATTGATTTTTATTTTTTCCTTTGAGCATGTGGTCAAGAGTGTGTCATCTGTGTTGCTCATTCTGCATTTAAACTCTCAAACCATTAACCTGTTCTGAACTCTGTAAGCGCATATGTGGTGAAAAAATTATTTGAAAATGTTCATTGCAGTAGGGAGGGTAAACAGGATCAGATCAGGTTTTTAGTTTGATGTTTCAGCCTCCCTTTTTCCTTCTCAGGTTTCAGTCAGAATAAAACTTGTATATTCACATAGATGAGATGCTTATTAGATCACTTCAGAATTTGTGCTGAAGAAATTTCTTGACTTTGTGTGCAATCTTCTCCCTTTTGAAAAGGTGTTAAAAGGGTTTCAGTAGTGCTGTGTCTCTGAAATTCCATCCTTGCATTCTCCTCTCATGTTTTATATCCTACACTGCACGCTCAGCTAGGAGACATTTCCCCTTGGAAGAGCAGTCGCCTTCCTGGCAATGTCTACAGTAAAATAACATTAAAAAGAAATACAAGTACACATGTATTAGGAAGTGAATGGTTCCTTTTATTACTGCTGGCCATTTATTAAAAGGGAGATGGTTCTGGTTTAATTAACCCAGTTGAGAGCAGCAGATGGGGCAGAATGTCTTGCAGCGATAAGACAATTCCGAAATGGCACCAGATGTTGGAAGCTGTCCCTGGTGGTGTTTGAGTGCAGCACAGATGTTCCAGTCCCACCTGGCTGGTTCCTAAGCACTGCAGGCTAAGCAGCTGTGATGTAACCCATATAATGTACGCAGAACACTAAAAGCAAAATAATTGAACTGCTGCAGCTTCTTCTAAGGGTGGGACTGCTTGGAGGTGAAATCTTTGAGGGCAAACAAATAAGGTCAACTTCTTGGCTTCCTCAGGTCAGTGAAATCCCTGCTTAAAAGCAGTACTAACAATAACTAGGTGCCTTTTTTTTTAAACTTTCTTGAGTTTATTTTAAAAAAGATAAAAAAAGCTTTACAATATGGTTCTTAAATCTTCTGGTTTTACACCTTGGCTGTGTCTTTTTAGTGAAAAATTGTTCCTCTGCTGCATTCAGAAGTTAATAATTTATATGCTGTATACAAATGTCTAGTTGGGAAACTTAATGTTCTTGCTGTAGAAAAGGAAGCAAACTTATAAAAAAATGAACAGAAATGCAGGCTCTGTCCTTGAAATCCCAATTCAAGAGCATTGCAGAATCATTCATGCTTTAAGTAACACAAAAATTAAATATAAGGTGACATGTAATTTTTCATAGGAAGCATAATAAATTAACTTTTATACAATAAGAATGTTTGGCTTTTTTGTATTATGCTTCCAAATTTTTAATTTTACAAACTGCCAAACTGGTAGCATCACTCCCTGCTTAAAAACTTGAATGTTTTTAATATCTCTAAATTTATTTTTGGAGATGACAAAAACTTGCATGTTTTAGTTCTTCCCTAGGAAAACAGAACTGCAAGATCTGCAAGGCAGTTGGAAATCCAGTTTATTGTTGCTCAGACTTGGACAAATATAGTGTGGGGATGAATACAGAGCTGAGTTGGGGAGCAGAATCAATAAATGCATCATGTCAAGTACAGAACAGCTTTTCTTCATAAATCCCACACGTGGTTGTTGCAATGGCTCCTGCACAATCCTGTAACAGCTTTTGCCTTCCTTCTGGTTCTAGGTGGATCAAGTGACCCATTTGGAGGATTTGCTGATTTTAATTCACCTGCTGCTTCAGCAAGTTTCCCATCGTCGCAAGGTAGGATTAAGTTAGGGATTGAAATGCTGTGGAAGGAGGGGAGGAGATGCCATGTGGCATTATTGAAAGTCACTTCCCCTTCCAGGGTAAGCTGTGTGTGTAACTGGACCACAAGTGCTCTAGGAGGAAGGAAGATGTTGCCTGGCACAGCAATGCCCACACAGCTGGCTCAGTGCATTTCATTTTACCTGCAGACAGACAAGCTTATTGCAAGACATGGCCACCATCTGAAAAGGTTTCCTTTAGAATTGAACTGGAAAAAAGTAAAATATGCTTGGAAACCACCTAAAGTGACCCATTTTCCTTTGGTGGAATGTTTGTGGGATCCTACAGCGCTGCCCACACTGAATAGGGCTGCAGACAACCATGGAGTGGGGACAGCTGGTGGGCTGCCCTTTGTGAAGTTAATTTGGGCAGGAGTGTTATTTGTGACTGGGGGGTTCTCAGCCAGGGTGTAGGATCAAGTACAAAATGAGAAGAGAATAATAGCAAAGAGGTTGATCAGCAAATCCACCTGGGAGCCAGCATTCAGTCAGCATGTTTACATCCCTTCCTTTATTTTGCTGTGTTTGGAAAGCTCTGCTGGGCATGGGTTAGTTAATGCACCTTCAATTTGCTTGGTAGGAAGGAATTGCTCTGGTTTTTTTCAGGCTTTCTTAGTCAAAACCAAGTTGTTTTACAAACACAAAGCTGCCAACTATGCAAATAACTCCTGAGTTAATACAGTCTAAATTAATACAATCCTTTATCTGCATTAACATGATTAATCTATTCCAATCACCATTATGCAAGGGACAAGGAGTCCTGTGAAATGATTAATCATTCCTGAACAGTGTAAGCCCCTCTAGAAATCTTTTTCTTCTTGATTAATCATCTTTGAAGTCCTACTGAAGGGGCAAAACCTTCTCCCTTTTACCCCCACCTCCATTATTGGTGCTCAGTGCACAGGTCTGAACATGGAAGGAGCACACTCAGCATTTACTTATCTATCAAGAATATTTAAAGTAGGTTTTAATTTTTAATATGTAATACTAATTGAAACATTCTGATATAGTGCCTCTTTGTGAGGAAGATCAAAGTAATGTTCTACTAAGGCCCAAAGCTAATGAATATTAGCCCACTTCATGCACTGAAGTTGTTGGCAATACTTGGATTTTGTGAACAAATTAACTCTTCTACTATTCTTTAAATTGTAATGTGTTGGTAAGGAGAGATGACTAAAGGTTGATTATGTTGATAAATATTTACATGGAGTGTAAAAGAGTGTTGCAGTTACCCATGAGTGGGTGGAATACATTATGGAAGCAGCCATTGCATAGGGCAGGAAATGGAAACTGGCACTGGATTCATCTGCCCCAGCTCTGCATGTTTGAGTCTTTGTTCACTCAGCTAAAGAAATCCAAGAGATGATTTAAATGTTCATCAGCACTCAAAGTTTACTTCATATGGTAGCACTGCTGCTTGTGACATTGCTGGAGTATCAAAAGTGAGGCAGTGAGATAACCAAAAAGCTGAGCTGGACAGTGGCCCAAGCTCAGAATGCAGTTCTGTGTAGCCTGTGAGCTGTTCAAATGGTGTTGTTTTATACTCAGCATCTTCTGCAAATGTTGTTTTTAAGCTTTTGTTCCCCCATCACTCCTGTGAAGCAGCACTTTTCTTGTTAATAGGGAAACACGTGTTTTAAGGGAGGCAACATCTCCTGCTGTTTGACTCCAAGGTTTGACATGCTCTCAGTTCACTGGTTTGTGTCACAACATCTGTGATGCTGACATAGGTGCCCTTGCAGGTGTCTACAAACAGCTCGTGCTGTTGGATTTATCTTCAGTGAGATAGAGAGAGCTCTAAGTTTCATGTTTTGATTTAAACACTTTCTCCAAACACCTCATCTATTGAAATGAAACCGTGTTTAAGTGACAAACTACAAGAGTTCAGCTGCTGGGAGAAGTGCTTGATCCAAGAGTGAATTTCTGCTTCAAACCAAGGCATTTAGTTCAGGAATCAAATTTAGACAACCAAATGTGTTTTACATGAGCACTTCATGGGATGGGAAGTGCTTATTCCTTATCACCTCAAATAAACATTCCCTGGCAACCTGCTTTGAAAGTTCTGGTTTTTATTCCCCTCAGCATGGTTTTATACAAAGAGCTACAATTGCATACAACCAAATTTTGATGTAGTTGTCTTTATTATGATGGAATTTGCTTTATCCAGTGGCTTGTTCCTGACAACTGCTCTTTCAGCAAATACCAGAATGCCAAGATAAAAAGTTGATCAATATTGTCCAAGTTCTTGGTGTTGTTTTGACTGTAGTCTCCAGTCTACCCCTAAGTTATCTTCCAGTTGTACTTCAGCTGGAGAAAACCTGTCCCTGCCTGTCTGGCATCCACAGGTGACATGTTATCAAACATCTTCTACTTTGTGTACGGGTGTTTCATATTTCTTTTCCTACCTTGTTAAAATTGTTGGAATATTCATGAGAGGGAATGATGTCCAGATGGAGGTTCTACCTGCAGATGTTAATGTGGACGGACACAGATCAGCTCTCATTTGTTTCAGTTCATGGAGTATGGCATTTGCTCAGTGCCTTTCTCTAAGTCTTTCTTCTCCGTCTTCTTTCCTCTCCTGCACTGTTGCCTTTCCTTCAGGTACAGCAACAAGTGGAAATGGAGACTTTGGTGACTGGAGTGCCTTCAACCAAGCTTCTCCTTGTCCCAGTGCTTCGTCTGGAGAGCTCTTCAGCTCCACGGCACAGCAGCCAGCTCTAGAGCTCTTCAGTAGCTCACAGCCAGCTCCAGGCCAGCCTCCAGCTGCTTCCAATTCTATGGATCTTTTTGATTTGATGGGATCCTGTCAGACAACCATGACCTCCTCACAAAGCATGAACTTCTCCATGATGACTTCCAGTTCCATGGGTGTCAGTTTACCCATGTCCAGGTCACAGGTATGCTGCTTTTGGTGTAGATTGCTAATGACCTTTGTGCCTTCTCCTTAATCACAGCATTGGAAATGCTGGAATGCATTAGACCTGGTCACTCAGATGTGATCAGCATTTTGTCCAAAATGTTTGCATTGCCTCCTAAACAGAAAAGTCCTTTTATAAGCCAGTCTTCTTGGAGGTGGGCTTTATTGCTCTGGGAAGTTTAGCTGCTTTTTTGGAGAAGTTGAGTGTGATATTGTGAAGCCACTCTGCACAGAATGTTAGGGGTTTGCAGCCTCAGGTAGAGGGAGGTGAGGACTGGTGTGTTCTCCAAAAGACAGAAGTGCCTGCTGCAGCAGAGAGTGGTTTGGAAACTGTCAGGGGTCAGCTTGGTGTTAGGAGGGAAGAAGCAGCATGTTTGAGTTCCAGACTTGGCTGCTGCTGGTCACTGTCACTCCACATTGATATGGGACTTGATCCCTGCTTACAAATACTCTTCTGTTCTCTCTAAGTGTGGAACAGCACCTGGCAGCACTGCTTTGCAAGAGCTAAAGTTCATGGCTTCATTTTTTATAGTCTTCTGTGAAAAAATAAACTTTTGTTGTTTAGTCCTGTTTCCAACTGGTAAATTGTGTCAAGTGAATCCCAACCAACTTTTCTGTTTCAGCCTCTGCAAAGCGTGAACACGATGATGCAGAAGCCTAACTCACTTTATAATGCAAGGACAGAGATGGTCCAGAAAAATGCAAGCAAAACTCTACCCTCAACTTGGTCAGATCCCAGTGTAAATATCAGTTTGGACAATTTAGTACCTGGGATGCAGCCTTCCAAACCCCAACAGCCATCACTCAATACCATGATGCAGCAACAGAGTAAGTGATCATTGCACTGTTTTGTGCCCTGTCTGTGTTCCATAGGCTGTCCCTGAGATCCAAGTGTTGTGTCCATTACTGTTTTCCTACCTTCAGTCACACTGGTGTATTAAACTACTGTGACATTTTGTGACAAGTGATCTCTAAATGGAGATGGGTGTGTCAGGAGGCTGTGTCTGTGCAGGTTCTACTCCAGAGCTTGCACCATTGCTGTATCTTGATTTTAGGCTTCCTAATCTTTAGAACTGCTCTAGAATATGCAGAATATGTGTTGTTATAAAATGATATTTTAAACTTCTGTAGGAAATTTTCTGTCTTTACACAGAAAATAGGGAAACAAATGAAATGGAATCATAGCATCATTAAGATTGGGAAAGACCTCAGAGATCAGAGTCCAATCTTTGACCCGTCCCCAGCCCAGAGCACTGAGTGCCATGTCCAGGTGTTCCGTGAACACCTCCAGGGATGGGGACTCCACCACCTCCCTGGGCAGGCCCTGCCAATGTCTGACCACCCTTTCTGTGAAGAAATTCCCCCAATGTCCGAATCAGGAAATGGATACAATGGCCAAACCCACAGCTCTGTTCACAGCAGTGGCCACAAGTTTCTTCAAACACCTGAGCACCTCCAGTATCATCAGATCGCGATCCATGACTTTTGTGCACTTTCTCTTTCCTGCAGATATGCAACAACCGATGAATGTCATAACCCAAAACTTTGCAGCTGTGAACCTCAGCCCCCAGCCCAACATGCTGCCTGTCCGGCCCCAGCCAAGCCCGTTGATGGGAGGGCCCCTGGGCATGGGAATGCCTGGGGTGATGTCAGGCACGATGGGAATGACCTCCATGGCCCCCACGCCCGTGATGAACCAGGGAATGATGGGAATGAACATGAACATGGGAGTGCCGGCTACAGGAATGGGCACAATAGGAATGGGGGTACCCACTATGGCTATGACCTCTCTGACTCCTGGGACTGTACAACCCAAGCAAGATGCCTTTGCAAATTTTGCCAATTTTAGCAAATAAAGATTGTAAAATAAATAAATAAAATGAGATTAAAATAAAATAAAATAAATGGGCAGACTGAATGAAGGATTTTTAGCTGCACAAATATAGCTGGGGAAGGGTTGGGAAACACTGATCAATACTTCTTTTTTCTTTATCAGTTAAAGTGTCTACATAAAGAACCAAAAGCTATTTTCTAAGTGTTGAAATAACTAGTGTTCAAATTCTGGAGAGGTGAAAGATTCTTCTAAGGAATGAGTTGGATGATTTTGCAAAATAATTTGTATTAAGACCATCAAAAAACCTTTCCTACGTAGAAGAACCAATTTTAACTTTGAGACTTGATGGAAGACTGGATTGGGGACTGGGTAAAAATGTTTAAATCTAATTTTATACTTTTCTTTTTTCTTGAAGAGCTTTGACTTTCTTTTCCCCCTCTCCCTGATCGCTTTGTCATAATTGGATCATTCCTTTTACTACCACTGAGTCCACAATTGTGAAGTCACTCAAGTACTATGATCAGTTTTTTATAAGAATATATATTTTTGTCCAAAAATGGCTTACATATGTGACTATGGCTAATTCAAAGGGACCTGGAATGTATATATACTTTTGGTAATGTTCCAGCCACACTGCTGTATTACCCAAATTTTTATTATAAAAATCCTCTCAGCAATTTGGTGGTCAACAGATTTTTGGGGTCTTAACATGTGTCTAATGTTATAACTGATATCCCCTGCAAGTCTGGGAGAAGCTTTATCCAAGACTGCTGGAAGGTTTCCTTTCAGAAAACTCCAGAAAATGCACTTCCCTGGAGTTCTTTTCCAGTGGCACTTGGTGTCCTTTGTAGCATCAATGTCCCTGTGAAGCCACTGCTTTAGGGCATCAGCAGCAGGTGAATCACACTTCAGTGATGGAAATCTATAACCTAACTCAATCCAATAGCATTGGATCCTGACTTTTATACAAGACTTGGTGATTCTTTTGTGTAAATATGGCATTAGCAGCTGTGGAATCCAATAGAGGAGTAAAAAAAAATATATATATATTAATAAAGGAGACCTGTAGCAGTCAAAGATTTTACTGATTTACTGAAAGCAAAAGAATGAATTAAGGTTTGGGGGGGGTTGTTTTTCCTTCTGTAATTCTGCATTTAAGTTCACATGAATCAAGATTTTAGAACCTGGAACACAAGACATTGTTATATTCACAAGCTGGGAATATTGTTAAGAATAAGCACTATACTATAGGTATGAAATTTATTGCCTCCCTTTTCTTATGTTGGATTTCTTTTTTATTATTAAATTGATAAAACTTTGTTTCCATTGTATTCATAATGTTCTGTTATACATAACATTAAAATGTTCATTAAAATCAATGTTGGGCTGCTTTTCCTTTCATTCCATTTGACGTTTATGAGAGCATTTGGGAAAAAAAAAATAATTATAATTTGGGCAAAGTAATTTTTATAAATAATTTAAAATTGTTTAATGACTTCTTATCTGAAGCCTTTCCTATCTGGCTCTACCGTTAGGAATTAAAAATGAAGCAGGCAAGATATCCTGACCCGCTCCAGCCTTGCTAATGCTCCATCTACAACATTTCTAATTAGGCAGAAATTCATGTACTTCAGCTAAGTGGTAATGAAAAGTGATTCATTTGCTGAATAAGAGATGAGAGTGAGTGTAATTAGCTGACTGCGGTTTTTAATCTTTCAACAATTCAATGTGTTTAAATTAGTTTCAAAGAATAGGAGCTTTCAAGTGTTGTTACATCAAAGTAATCAAGGCAGGCTTCGATGGCTGAGTAGGAGAGATGGCTCTGGTTCCTGTTCTGAAACCTTTACACTTATTTGGAATAATCATCTTCAAACCCTCTTGTTGGAACAGATGGGAAGACTCAACCTGGTTCAATGTATGCAGAATTGTGGTGGGAAGAAAGCTCCTTCCAGGGGTGGGAGATGGGGGCCAAGGAAGGCTAAGCCTGTAGTTGTTGTTGTGCTGGAGGGGTGCAGTGCTTCTCAATGCTCTTTGGAAGGTTTGTGCAGGAATAGGAAGAGTCTGTTCCTCATGCTGTCCTTCTGAGGTGGGTTTGGCCAGTGAAAGAGCTTTGAGTTAAAGGATCATTGCCTTGTTCAGGTTGTTGACATCTCTTCAGAGGAACCCTTGGTTTAGCTTCTAATCAAGACATCAGTGATAATGAAGCAGATTTGTTGGGAGTTACAGTAACTCCAATGGAAAATGTGGTCACTGTGGGGTGGGTCTTTGTGGTTGTGCCAATGACACCTCAGCCACGGGTGCAGGGGCTCAGGGAGCAGCTGTTGTGCTGGACTGAGCCCTGTTCCTCCCATGTAGCAATACCCTCCTTGTGAAGCAGGGTCTGTGCAGTGTGAGCAGCAGCTTTGTCAGCCAGCCAGGTCCTCTGCAGGTGGAGGAGAACAAAGTCCTTTGAAATGCTGGAAAGATTCCTTCAGAACATGGGCCAGGTACATCCCTGTGCATCTCTTCTGCAGTGATGAGAGCCTGCAAGTTTTGTCCCATTGTCTCCCCCAGTTCAGGCACGTGGATCACAGGTAGCAGTGCTTAGCAGATATGGTTTATACCTTTATTTAAAGACTGAATATAAAACAGATTGTTATTTGCTTAAAATGATATTAAACTTGTTTAGGATAAATATCATAAAATGTTTCCATCTCTTGATATTTCAGGTATGAGCAAAATAATATCTTTAAGCTAGAAATTACCTTTCTGGGTGAAAATGCAAATGAGCTACTGTGTGAATGGGGACACATCTACCATTTATCAGCTGCTGCCTAATAGAATTTGAATATAACCAACATCATGCTGCAGTGTTAGTGAGTACAACTCCTTTCTTTATTGTTGAAGCCAGGTCCAGCTGTACCTGTGATCTCTCCAGAAGGGTTTGGCTGGCTGGGTGCTGTATATGTGCATACAGAATCATAGAATTCTATATATGGAATTACATAATTCTATTAATTAACTGTGTATCTGGTCCTAAGAGTTAAACTTTCACCACCTCTGGATTCTGTAGCTTCTAAACTTAATAGTAGTTCAATTAAAATGAGTTAAAGCCTTTGTAATGTTTTCTCTGCCTCAGAAGAGGAGAAAGGGTAGCAGAATCCACCTCTGGATTTTTTTATAGAATCATTAAAAAAAAAGCATCTTGATGTGTACAAAGGAGTAATAAATTCCAGCACAGGTGCAAGTTCAGTGATAAGCAGAGCATCCACCATGTTCTACAAAAGAAATTATATTCAAAACAGCTAAACAAGGGTATTTATAGCAGCATCTGTTTCAGCTCTATCTGTCAGCTAAGAACAGTCTGACACAGCTTAGGGGAGGTGGGGGAGGGATTTATCAATGAAGTGTTTACATAATGCAGGCAGGCATTGTATACTCAAGGTGATACCAGCTATAACAGGATAACAAATATCTAAAGACACTTTTATTCTCAGAGGCCTTTGCTCCAGGAGTCACTCTACAAAATTGCCTCCATGTTCCTCTGTGCATGACTGTAAACACACTCACAGCAGATGACATTTTATAGTGCCATCCCTGGCTTCTGATTAAGGCTTTTAATGCTGAGGCCATTTTTGGTTTTAACTTTTTTTCTTCCTCCCAAGTTTTATTCCAAGATGTCACTGACTAAAATGCAGAATTGTTTCAGGTCCATTGGGTTTCAAACTCTTCTTCATCTCCTGGTAATGGAAGTGCAGCTCCTTCTTGGGACAGAGCAGGGCTGTTGCTGTGGGGTCTGGAGGACCAAGTGGCCTTGCAGTTCCTTCCCATCAGCCAGAAACCACAATCCCCATGAACCTCTTTTGCCCAGATCCCATAGCATGGAGCTGACTTTAAAGTTTTAAACATTTCCATGGGCAAAGGGCTTCCTGGAGGTGGTGGTGGGAGGAGGGTGGTTGTAGCCCTGCTTCTGGGAGCTGCTTTTAGAGCTTTGAGGAAAGAAGCTGCAAAGAACTCTGTGAGCTGGGTTAATGTTGTGAGACGGAAAAGGATGGCCTGTGGAATTGGTAAGTCAATCTGTACAGCTTGTTCAATGATCTGGTCACATTTTATCTGGCTGGGATGCTGTGGAATTTTGCTTCTCTGTGTAAAATGACCTTTAAAAACTGAGATGTGTCTCATTTTTTCTGTGTTTCTGCATCCACTGTTCACATAAATGATAAAAGGTAAGAGAAATTCCGCAGAATGGGGAAAATTAAGAAAGGTGCCTTTGCAGAACTCAGTGTATCCCTGGATTCTGCAGCTGAGGGTTCTTTACATGGAGTAATCCAGTCTCTACACTAAGGAAATTCTGTGTGTGTGCAGCACAGCAAAGGCTCAGCTTAGCTCATCTCTGTTTTTAAAAAAGTCTTTACTCCTCACAAATTTGCAATTTTTTTTTAAAATCGTGCCATAAGGTACTGGCTCAGTAATTAACTGGTTCTTTAATCGAGTTACAATTACTTTGTTTCATGAGAAGGGAAAAAAAGGAATGTATACCAAGACAGAGCTACTTTCGACATCTGGGAACCTCCTAACAGCTGGCTATCTAATGAATATGCATCTGCTTAAGAGGCTGTAGGCCATTAATAAACCAATAGATATAAAACAGAAACAATCTTTGTCAGCTTCAAATGAGATTGGATGCAATGTGCTGTGAAGTGTCACTGTCACATTGAATCGAGCGGGGAGGTTAACGGCGGCACCGGCGGCTCCCCAGCACCGGAGCAGGCGGAGGGCCGGGCCCGCCGGGCTCTGCGGGTGGTTTCTGCTGCCTTTTGCCTCCTCAGTTCTCCTGGCACCAGTTGGGTTTGAGGCACGGGTGACCTTTTATTTGCCACTCCAGCAGCCTTGTCTTTTTGGGTTTGACAGAGGAGGATGTGGGTTTTCCCACACAAATGATGCAAGCAACGCGGAAATCGGTCATGTGAATAAATGACTGGGGAGAAGTTACAGGAATGTGATAAAAACCTCTCTGACTGAGACCTGGGGCTTTGTAAGGAGGCTCAGAACAGCCCCTGGGCCGTGTTGTACAACAGGATTGTTGTAGGGTGAAATAAATACCCTTACAACAGTGACAGTGACCTCATGTGACTGTACAGGTATCTCTGACCCCTTAAGAGTTGTATCTGCACTTGTTCCGAGGTGGGAAGCATCACATGTTGTCCCAGGCTGTACCAACATTTGGTACCTTACAGCTGTTTTCTTCTGCACCTTTGTTTCCTGGGGCAGCTCCCATAAAATGTGAGGTGGATTTAGTTTAGGCATCCTTGTCCCTTCTGCACAGATTGGGTTAGTCCAGCATGTCCTTCCTTTCAAGGGATGGTCACCCTGTGCAGTGGCCTCTCACCACAGTGAGGAATGTGAACTAGGGGGCATTTTCCTAAGAGAAAATCCATTATTTCAGCTCAAGCCCAAATAATGGAACAAGGCACTGTCAGCTGCAAAAGAACTGGGCTGCAGACACCCTTGGGATGGGGGCAGCTTTTATTTTTGGTTTTGGGGAACTGGAGTAACAGTCTGGTACCTCACCTGGACTCTGCTTTAGAGCCAGACTTATACCATACATGTTTTAGTTCCCAGGAAACTCTATAAACTGAGATTTGGAGTAGTTTTTGCTGCAGCTCACTTGTAAAGAGCAGTTTGCGGTTTACCAGAAATTGCAACACGAAGCTTTTTGCCCTCTAATTCACAGGTTTTCGTTAGGAGAAAATGGAGGCAAGAAAAGTTGAAATGGGAAGATGAGTGCTGTAATTACTGCAGATCTTCTCTAGCAGCTTCTCAAGAGAGCAAACTTGCACTTTGTATCATCACATCATTATCATTTAAGCCAAAATCTGCTAATAAGACTGACTTAATTCCTAGAATAGTGTTTGTCTTACCTTTAGTTTAAGACAGAAGATTATTCAAAGTCCCTTTCATAGCTGCAGCCACACTGGTGACAAATTTAACTTCTCAGATTTGAAGTTTTACATCAAGGCTTGGTGTGAACAGGAGGTTTAAACTTCTGCACTACAGCTGAGCATCTTCCTGGCTTCTGCAGGGCTGGAATTTTCTCTCCTTGCTTTGGCCATGGGCACGGCTGTGCTGCCACAGCCCCTGGGCAGCAGCGAGTGCTGCCCAGGGTGAGAGGAGCAGCTTGGTCAGTGAGAGTGCCCACCTGCCCTCCCCAGAGCTCTGCCTTTCAGCCCAGCGTTAGCTGCACTCTCAGATGCCACGGTTTTATCTGTTTTGAGGCAGACAAAAGAGCACGCGGCAAAGGAGGGCTGTCCTTTTAAGTACTTTCACTTTTCAAGGTCATTTGTGGAGCTTTTATCAATCGGAAAGCTAAATCCACACAGAAAGCATCTATAATGAACCAGGCATATCTCAAACCTCATCCCTTCAGCTGCATACGAATTATCCAGGAAGGTGCTTCAATGGCCACCTCCACCAAGTTCAGCATCCCCATGAACATTTATGAAGTAAGCAGAGAAGCCACTGCTATTGTGGTTTGGCATCTATCAATTTATTGTCTTTTTTTCTGTAATTGATTTATTAATTACAGCATCTTAATGATCTATTTAAAATAAATAAACCATTTACACCATTTCAAAGGTATTTTGTGATGTTCAGCTGATATTAAAATAGCACCAGCCTTATGTGCTTTTTCAGCAAGTGACCTAATTAGTTAATAAAGTAATTGAATATTAAAAAGGATGTTGCAAGTGATTAAAATTTAAGAGCCTTCAGAACATTATTAAAGCTATAAATCATACATCACTGTTTTAATTTGCATAGCTACAGAATTACTAATGGTCCCACATGCATAAGCTACTGCGCAATTAGTCTTTTAACAAACTGTTGGTGATACTATAAGGTTACCAAAATCTTTCCCCATTTCTGATTTGCAAACAAAATCCAGGATTGGAGAACACTAAGGGTTAAATTCCTAAAAGCCAGGAAATTTGGTTCTTTCAGTTGTCTCTCTACCTGCCTCTGTTTGCCCCTTGTCCTCCACCTTCCAGATAGAGGAGCACATCCTCCCAAGTCCCACTGAGGTGTATAAAGGACATGAAGAAGTGTGTGCCCCCAACCCTGAGCTTCCTGAACTGGCCTCCAAGTGGTTTTCCAGCCCCACCTGATGTGCATAAATTTCCCTACCTGGTGCTGGGCCAATCTCCATCGTTCTGGCATACAACTGTCAGGGTGCCCTGGACTCCAGGTCCATATTGGCAGTGGGCAGATTGAGCAAAGGGAGCTGCTGATGGCTGGAAGTTGTACCTGAGCTTTGTCCCATGGATGTTGCCTTTGGGATGTGGGAGAACCACACCAGGTGCTCAGCACCTTCCATTCTCTGTGCTGGGGCTTGCAGCTCATGGGAAACCTCAAGTATCTGCAAACAAAACAGAGTTGGAGAAATGGTGGAAGCTTCCTGCCCTGTGCCGTGGGGCAGCCGTGCCGATGAGGGTCAGCTGCCCACGGCCCATGGCTGAGGCCTCAGGCTGGCTGCAGGCAGGAGGAGAGACAGGATGACATTTTTCAACTTAATTAGACACAAACTGCACTGGCCAGATGAGCTGCCCAGGCCTCCCCTCTCACCAGCATCCAGCACCTCTGCAGTGACAGTTCCTGGCCCCGGGAATGACGTCCAGCAGAGCACGGTCCAGCGCACAGGCAGAGAGCAGGTCTGTCTCTGCTTCAGGACTTGCAGCCTGACAAGAGGAAAACAGTGCTGGGGGCAAAGAGAAGGACCTGGTGTGCGATGGAGCACAGCCCAGCACCCGCAGCTCCCCTGGAGAGAGGGAAAACGGCCGGAGCCCCAGCACGAGCACTGTGGGAGCTCCGCAGCCTCTTCCCTGGAGCGGTCCCGTGGATTGCACATCACCGCCTCCTGCCAGGAATGCACAGCCCCCGGCATCCCACAGCCCTCAGATCCGTTTGTTTGCTCCCATTCCAGGGCCAGACTCCCAGCAAAGGTGGGTGCCTGAGCAGTTGCTGATTTTCTCACTGTTTTCTTTGAGGCAGGATCTTCATAGAATCACAAAATCATGGAATGGTTTGGGTTGGAAGGCACCTTAAATATCATCTAATTCCAACCCTCCTGCCATGGGTTGGGACACCTTCCACTAGACCTGGTTGCTCAGAACCCTATCCAGCCTGGCCTTGAACACTTCCAGGGATGGGGCAGCCACAGCTTCTCTGGACAACCCATGCCAGAGTCTCACCACCCTCACAGCCAAGAATTTCTCTCTAATACCTAATCTCAACCTATCCTCTTTCAGTTTGGAGCCATTCCCCCCTTGTCCTGTCACTACATGCTCTTGTCCTCTCTGTCTTTGGGAGCTGGCATTTCAGCATCCCAGCCCATCCCGGGGACTGGTGCCTGTGTGGCCCTTGCTCCCCACTCCTGCCCGCACACCCTGCCCAGCTCAGTCACTGCAGGCCTGAGTAAGCTGGTACTTTCATCTTTTAAGCCTCAAGTTTTTGTTGTTTTTTTTTAAGGGAGCAAAAGAAGACATTATAAAACAGCATTTACATGCGAAACAAAGATGTTGTTTCACCCAGTCAGCAGAAGCCTTGGTGTAGTTTTAGTTATTAAAGTGCTACATTACCAGAAGAATTTCTTTTTTGTGTGGCAGAAACTTTTCAGGAGTTTCCTTTGAAGCCTTTATTGAGGTCAGGGGCTGCAGCCTTTTGCAATCTCTCCGTGTCAGCCTAGAGCAGTTTTTGAAAGCCCTTACACTGGATATTGTGACAAACGCCAGCTCTTTGTTCATTAGTTTACACTTGGTAATAGATGTGAGGCCAGGGTGGAGGATGCTCTCGGCGAGCAATTCACACTCTGCTGCACTAACGTTTGCCATGACTGGAATAGCTGGAGACAGTACGACCCTCTTTTAAGGGTCTGTGTTTTTAATTAAAACACCAAGCTGAGGAATGGGTGACTTCAGAGCATTTTGACCCAACAAGGAATGACAAGCACATGGCTGCTTTTAAAATAAACTAATTAATAGCCACTATCTTATCAGTATAAAGCTGTCAGCACGTGAGGAGGGTGGGCAAACCCAGATGCAAAACATTTGTAAATGAGGCTACGAACACACAAATGTTACCGCAATACCAGTGACACACCGAGGTGCACACTTTGGAATATCCAGCTCCAAAGGCGAGCTGGAGGGGTCTGCAGTTGATTCCAATTCACACCACTGGGCTGATTTTAGGGCAAGTTACATCAACAACCTGTTTCAGTGCACCTTGACTCCACCACCCAGCTTCACTTCAACATTCCCCAACATCACCCACTGGCTCTGACAACGTGGGACGGGGGCAAGGAGCTCACTCAGGGTGAGACACCTGCCTGGGACCTTTGGACAAGCATATTCTGCACAATTGAGATATTTACTTTTTAAACACCTGCTTTACAGGACACTACAAACACAGGCCAGTGCTTCTCACCCGATCACCCTTTCCTGACGCACGGGCAGTAACTGTCCCACAAACACTAACTGCTCCTTATTCCATATGGGATCCCTTCCCTGTGAGCCATTCCTCCAAACAAAGACAACTAAAAGCCATTTCCTTGCACCCAGATTTAAGCTCTGGATGCAAGGAGGTCCTGCCAAGAGTATCCTCCACCTCTTTTTTCAGCTTCCCACTGCTCTCATTTCCAAGACTCCAAGGCAACTATAAATAAATTTTTCTCCAGCTGGTCCTTCCACCAGTGCGGGGATGTTGCCTAACAATTGCTCACTTCTCCCTCTAAGAATCAGCAAAGAGCCCTTGTTCCCAGCAGAGAAGTGTAAGACCAGGAATGTTGTGCTTTCAGGCCCAGCTTGTCCCGTGCTCACAGAAGGGATCCTGGCTGACTCCAGGCCCCGCAGCCCCAGCACCGCTCCGAGCTCTTTCCTCTGAGTGTGGGGCAGTATCCTGTTTGCCATCCTTCCTGCTGCTCTCTGCCATTAGCACGATAGCATCAGGTTTTCCACTTAAGCTCCCACATCCTTTTCCTGATCAACACGTTGTACAATTGTTCCATTGACCACGCTCTGATGGAAAAAACGTATCGAGCTTGAGCCTCATCCCCCAAAGGGCAGGACAGCAAGGGGCTGGTTTCCTTCTTCCAGCCTGTTGTGGTACATTTACACATAACTCTACCACAGCACCCATTTTCTCAAAGAGCAGTATTTTATAGGATTTACTCCACTGCATCATTGCATACAAACGATTCATGATTTCTGCATGTAAATATATGACAAGATAAGGATACCACAGAGTGCTGTTTTACAGCCTGGGCAGCACTGCCAGAGTCACTGTTTCCACATGTGTTCTAGCAGTCCCAACACCAGCTCCTGTGCTGCTCGCACAGCCAGCATTTCCTCCAGCCATGTCCCCATCCGTGCTGGACAGCTACAGGACTCTTCTCCTCCTTCTATACCCCAGAGCACCCTCAGAAGTTACCTGGCAGAGCTGTGCTGCTGCTCCTGCAGCCTGGCCTGGCCATGGTTTCCTCCACCAAGTGCTGCCTCCCTGCAACGTCTTCAGATTTGTGCCTGCACCTTCCTTGTGACAAATCCAGTGATGTTTTGCCTAAGACAGAGTTGCTTTTGCAGGCTCTGATGCAAACCCAGAATGCAGCTGGAAGAGATGCCCCTAAGCCAACACACACACACTAACTTTTGGCCAGTTCCTGCCATCACCCCCTGTTGTCAGCCCCGGCCTGGAGGTGAGGGCTGCCCAGCTTGGTGGTGGAGTCCCCATCCCTGCAGGTGTCCAAGGAAGGACTGGATCTATCAAAAGTTGGACTCAATCATCTTGGAAGCCTTTTCCAACCTAAATGGTTCTGTGACCGCGTGAGGATTCTTCCCCAGTGACTCCAGCCATGCCCACAGCTGGTTTTAGGGGATACCTTTGGCCTGTTGTGAAGGGAGAGATGATGATGTGTAAGCACCGTGCACCGGGGGCCTGACCTGGGCCTTGTGAAGCATGGGGGAGNCCGTCCCCTCACGGCGCCGCCGCGGGGTTTCCCTGCCCGCTGCTGCCCCCTGGCGGGGCGCGGGCCCGGCGCCGCCGCGGCTCCTCCCGCCGGGATCGGGATCGGGATCGGGATCTGGATGGGGATCGTGCCCGGGAATGCCCGGCCGGGCCCGCAGCCCGCACACCCCCGCTGCCTCCGAACCTCACGTTTTCCCGGCGGGAGCACCAGCGGATTCCTGCACGTTAGAGCCCGCCTGGCGCATCCCATGATTGCGCTGCCCGGAATAGGGAGAGGCTCTGGCCGAGGTTCCCGGTGGAATAAAGGGGAGTCTGAAGAGCAGCAGCACATAGAGGGCTGTTTGGACAACCTTTGTGGAGCATTTAGTGCCCATGGAAGGGAGATTTCAGAGCCTTGAAAACCTCCCCCATCCTTTCCCAGAGAACAGGGGTCCTACACAGAATGGGCTCATCCCTCCAGCCTGTGCCTCCTGCCTGCGATGAGGCTCCCTGGAGCAGGATCCCTGCACAGAACCAGAGCACCTCTTGATCCCACATTCCCAGGTTACAATGGGAATTACTCCTTCTAGCCAAGGGCAGGGACACCTTCCACTAGACCTGACACTATCCAATGTCCCATCCAAACTGGCCTTGGACACTTCCAGGGATGGGGCAGCCACAGTTTCTCTAGGCAACCTGTGCCAGGGCCTCACCATAGTCACAGGGAGAGAATTTCTCCCTAAAAAACACCTCTGACCCAAATGCATCAGCATCACTTACCATAAGAACAGAAAGGTTCCGGGAAGTCAGGTTCCCCACTGGCTCTGCACACACTGGAGCAGATGCTTGGATGCTGGCTCTGGACCTCCCCAGTTCCTGGAAAACCATCTCCTGGATGGCATTGTGGAAGATCCCACATTAAGGTAAAAGATCTCTGAGTGATCAGGCCCATGGTTGTTACATTCATCAGCATGAACTTCACTTACCTTCTGCATCTCTAAAAGACAGGTATAATGACATTCTTATTTTGTAGATTAATAGCTTTTTGAACACACAAATTACTTGTTTATACCCAAATCATGTGAACAGACAGCAGTGTTTATCCAAACCTGGGGGTCTCTACATCCAGCATTCCTAACCACAGCAGTCCCAGCTCCTTCACTGACACAAGTGTATTGGCAGAGCACAAAAATAATCATGCTTTGAGGCAAACTGTTACATGGATATATTTATTGCATTGCAGTCTTAGCAATTTTAAATATAAACATTTATATCTGGAAAGCAGAATATTGCAAATTCAATATTATTCAATACATTCATAGCAGCATCAGCTTCCTAAGAAACAAAATGTTTAGGAAGACAGAGAAAGAATTACAAACGAGTTACAGCCTCATTTATCACCATCTGACCCAAACATGGAACTGCAGCTGTGAAACAGATATTGAAGTCACCAAATGTGACCTTGAAGACATCAGTGATTTCAAGACTCAAGTGTGTCATTGTACCTGATTCCCCACACGGTTTTTGTGTGCCAGAGTGGAAGGGTAACTAACAGTCACGAGCCTGGAGAGGGCAGAGGATCCACATATCTGCATTACCTGACAGAGAGGGTTTTAATAACAACACTTGGCACTTTTATAGCATTCACCACTTCCCCAGATCCTTGCACAACAGGCAAGGGGTGCTCTTACATGTATCACAGCTGTGGAGCACCAGGGAGAGGGTTGGAAGTGACTTGCCAAGGCCCTTCAGTGAGCCAGAGGCGGTAGAGAGAGCAGAATTTGTCAGCCCCATGTCAGTGTCCAAGCCCATGTCAGTCTGGTAGGTCATGCTGCTCCTCTGGGGTTCCTTAAGGAAGTTTTACAGGTGACTGATCAGCTAACAAGTCCTAATCCATGTGACTACAGTGGATGTGTGCACCACTTGAAAAGAGGTCAACCCATCTGCTCTCCTTGTAATGCCCATTTTAGTTCAGTGAAACCAAACATTTCTCTCATTTTGTCCTCTCAGAAAGATATCTCAGCTGAAGACACCTTGACACAGCTGCACTTTGCTCTGAAGCAGTGGAAATCAGAAGCAATTGCTATAGGAGCAGCTTTCATTTCTTTCCTGAGAGAGAGCACTGATCTTTTGAGAGGAAAAAAGGATGGATATGTTTTCACACAAACTGATCAAACTACTTTTCATTCTAAACGAATACAAGACTGACTGAAAGTCTCAGGTGTACGAATTTTTTTTCAACAAAGTCATCCAAGTGTACACCACAAAGCCAGAAGCTAATAAGATAGTTACCCAGGAACATCAGAAGGCATTTTCCTTCCCTGACAGGCCTTCACTTCCACCAGCTAAGAGCAAGAGCACTTACAGTGACATCTGAAAGGACTTGTAAACATCACAAGACAAGCACCTCTGCTATTTCTCCTTTCTCCTGCACCTGCAGGAAGCCAACAAGGAAAACCAAACCTCCTCCATCCCTGCCTCAAAAGGGCAAATTTGCTTACTCCTTTTTTCTCCCAATGGGTTTCCTCTGCAAAATTTTAGAGGCAGGATCAAACATGTCAGTGATTAGGGATGAAGCCTGGCAGAGATTCCAGGGGCAGCTCAGGTGCTGTGAAAGGCTCAGAGGATAAGGGAGGCTGCACTCAAGAGCTGATTCTGCATCCTGCCCCTTCCTCCACAGAGCTCAGCTGTCCAGTTGCTGGCTGGATTGTGCCAAAGTGCACAGGCTACAAAGCCCCTTCCCATGTCAAGGACTTGTCACCACTTGAGTAATTCCTCTCCCTTCCTTTTTCTTTGCCTAACATCCCATCTAACCCTACTCTCTGTCAGTGTGAAGCCATTCCCCCTTGTCCTGTCCCTCCAGGCTCTTGTAAGAAGTCTCTCTCCATATTTCTTGTAGGCTCCCTTCAGGTACTGGAAGGCCACAATTAGGTCATCCCAAAGCCTTCTCTTTTCCAGGCTAAACAACCACAATTCTCTCAGCCTTTACTGGTTTGCAATACCCTAACAACAATAAGCATTTCACAAATTCTGTAATAACTTACTTTTCCAATACTATTTCTAGTAAGCAGTAGCCTTTCACAATGCTCTAACAAAGACTGTCTTAGGATTGCTGTGAGTACAAACTTGAAATTTTTAAGCCAATGTCAAGAAGCAAAAGCATGAACTGAAATAGTTCTGGGCTGCAGATGATGCAGACCTCAGCATTTATATTTTACACTTGGCAGTGCAGGCAGGAGAAAAAAACATCTTCATATTAATTGGCAGTATTTGCAGTTATGCTCTGAGGCAGACACAGGCACATACCTCAGCAGCTTCTCAGGGAAGAGCTGGCCTGGCTGAGGGAATCACTGCATCACATCTGAAAAGGTGCAGGACTGTGCCTTCCAGTATTATCCAGTGGCAGAGCTTGCAGTGTATGTTAGTGATTATAACTCTAATCTGTTTAATCAAAGACAGGAAGTTTACCTGGAGATAAACATCTGCAGAAACAGTGTTTTCAGTTTGCTGTCCCTGTGGCCTCTCCATTTTCCTTCAAGATTCTGGATGAAATTGTTTCCACCTGTCTCATTTAGGCCAGTAAGAAACAGAAAGGGTGAGTGTGGGTAGCATGTTGGACAGAATGTCAACTTCAATAAAAATTAGACATCTTTTTTCTCTGCCTCTTTTTTTCCTGAACACCTCTTCACCCAATGATTCACAGGTGCAAGTGGGTGACTGCAACTGCAAACTAGGAATACCTAGCACTATGAGGAGGACACTAAGTAACAAAATTATTTTTCAAAAATTTAGAAAAATCAGTTTACTTCTAAAAGTAGTATTATCCAAGATAAGTAATTCTTCTGAACAAATAATTCCAAAAATCTAAAGAGAATAGTATTAAAATCAAGAATAGCCTAAGGCTCTCTGGATTTTAAACTGGATGGGGTAACATTCCTTAGGGAGGGGTAAAAACCAGTGGGGCAGTCAGGCCTATTCCTGCTGAGACATTGCCCTGCCGAGGGAATGCTGCAAAAGAAACAATGAATCCAAAACCTGAAGGATAAGAGCAGATGCAAAACAGCACTCACTGATTAATTCAGACATCACCTGGGGAGGACATGCTAAGTACCTCACTCTAGATGAGAAAAATACCTTCCAGGCAATTAACAAGCTGGACAAGTCAATTGACAGAAGGAACTAAACACCCACTTTTTTACAAGCTCCTTTTGGTTTTCCTTTGGCCTTACCTTTTCTACACCATAGCCTAAGAAGCGTTTGACAAAAATGAAGCACCTGTGCAAAAATGTTTTGTAAGAAATAATCCCAGACATGATACCCATAACTGTGGGGTAACACTGCAGCTCTTGGCCTAATTCTACCCATCAGTTTCCCTGCACAGCAAGGTTCCATTCATATCTGCAAAGGTCCCTAGAATTACATCACTGTACAAACCAAACTGCCACTCTAAGTGACCATGAGATTTGGCTCCCTGCTGAAATGTGCTGGCAGTGGAAAGACACATGGTGACACCGTGAGACCTCTGTGACATCACATTCCAAACTATGGCATTACATTGTTCCTGCACCTGCCACTGTAACATTTTACTAGTCTCATATCTGTCTGCTGGTTTAGAAATTATTCTAGAAATTTCTCAAATTATCACAACACTTCTTCAAAGTCAATGCAGAAAACTGCTCCCTGCAGTAACTCGGTACCTCACCACAAACACACTGCAGGAACACTGCTGAGCACCAGGCTGAGCAAAGTCCTTGAAACACAGGACAGGTGGATCCTTTCCAGGGAGTTCTTCATATCTGCCCAAAGCTTTTTCACTCTCCCACAGCTCTCTGTTCCTTACTCTTCATTCCTTAGCACAAAGACTTTGGTGTGTCTGTGCTCACAGCATCTTTGTGACACTGCAGCATGAAAGGAAGGGCTGGAAGCAGACAGCTTTTTGAACAAAAATTTTATGTTGAGTTTGGAAAAGGAAAACCATAGAAAGAAATAACTAGAAACAACACCAAAAAAAAGCCCAAAGCTCATTTGTTTCCAAGGGTTATTTTCCTTTTCTTTTTTTTAACAGATTTAGGTGAATACTTCAGTGAGGTAGAAGAATTCATTTCAGAACATGACATTCAACTTTATTTAAAGAGCAACATTATCTGAAGCATTAAACATGCAAGTGACAACACACATACAGGATCACTTGCTTAATAGTAATCATGATGCTTGAAAGAGACAAAATCCATAAGAAAGAATTTTAATAATGCATTAAAAAAAATACAATGCCAGAGAAAGTGGGAGAAGGAAGACATTTTGGAAGATCTGGAGTTGTAGAAGAGGAAGCAGCTGTATTTAGGAAGCAGTTTGGAAATAATGAGAAAGGTGGACAGGAAAGTAGGAAACAAACAAAGAACCAACAAATAAACCATTAAATCTAAATTGCAAGAGAGAATTTTAACTAACTTCACAGATAAGAGGAGGAACATTTTAATAATGAGGTAGTGCTAAACAAGTAGACAAACTATAGTTCTTAACCAGGTTTGCTGACCAAGGTGATGATTCTGGAAGAACAGGTCAGGGATGATATAAAAACCAAGGCACAAATGCAAGTCTAAGCACCAGCATTTTTCATAAAAAGTAAACAAAGAAACTTGTAGATGTGAAGCAACAAACACCTGCAAGGTTTCAGGGAAAAACCTCTGATGAAAGGAAACACTGAGACTTCCAGCAACAACTGAGAACTTGGGGAAGTGTCAATTGACAAGGAAGGGCAGTACAGCCACAAAAACATTCATGGTAGTTGTGTCTTAGTTAATGCACAAGGCACTATGAACTAGGCAGACGAACAGAATTAAGAATATGAGGTGAAGAAAAGAAAGAATTCAATGAGATGTCATAGTACATTGTCATGAGGGTGATCTGACACCCTCTGGTCAAGTATGAAGGGAAGAGGAAAGGTCAAAACCAGTAGCCTTTGGCATGAATGGAAGAGGCAGAGAGGAGTCATCCCAGGCAGCTGAAATAAAAACAAAGCTGTCAGAAAACAGAGGGGAAAATCCCCACAACCAAAACTTAAGGAAGAAAATATTCACTTGCAATAAAAGCTGCTGGGAAGTCAGGAGCAGAAATAAGCACCTTGTTTCTAGCTTCACATGTTTCTAGTAATTTGTGAGGGTTGTGGTTACCACACAGTAAGCCAACCAAGAAAGGGTTCAGGAAGCCAGGACAACAAGAACAGTCTTTGTAAACCAGAGTTTAGAATGTCCTGAGGACACAAAGTAGTGACAGGAGAATGGGGGGGAAAAAAAAGAAGAAAAAAAAGGGAAAAACTGCAGAGCACATGAAGACAAACACGAACAGTAAAGAAGGGAGCGGAAACAAGAACCTCCAAGAGAAGAGTCTTTTCAGTGCCTAGTCTCAGTTTATAAAGGGATGGGATTACAGCAGTAAAGCAACTAAGAAGTATTTAGATAATATTTAATTTTTCTCTTTTTTTTTCTATTGTTGAAACTATTTTGCCTCACCAGTACTTTTTATTCTGAGGCATTTCTGTCCCAGGCAGAACTAGGGTTTGCAGCTCAGTGGCTGAGCTCATCAAGCCCCATATCACATGAAATGTTGACATAAGTTTCAGGCTCCCCCAGAGGCAAACAGCTGCTTTGTGTGTCCAGAACACCTGCTAAATGATTTCTGTGATTCACCCAAGCACCAGACATACCCTTAACGACCAAGCAAGCAGAATGCTGCATCTGCAGCAACAGAAATCCACGTCACCCACAATACAGCCACTCAATTTGAGAACTTAGGACATCTCTATGCAATCTAAGTCCTGCTATAAAGCAATTTTCCAACTTCAGCTTAAACACACAGAGCTGCTGCAAAGCACAAGGCAGTAAAGATGAATACAGGAATAGCAGCATGAAATCTAGTGTTCCTTGACAACAAAGGCAACAGACTAGATAATGGAACAGCTTCATTTACCCTCAAACTTCTGTGCATGGGTCTCTTGGAAGGCAGTTTGTACCTGCAGAACCCTGGCCTGACCTACAATAATTTAAGAGCCTTGCTAAAATGAAACACTGATGAGTTGAGTTTGACTTACACTTCAAAACCTTTTCAGGCACATCTCCAAAGCTCAACTGGAATTAGATGATGCATCACTCACATGGAGAGGAAAGACCCATAAAGAATTCTGCTCCATGAGAACTGCTGGAGATTTCCCTCTAGTTTCAACAGAGGGAGCTTGAAAGGCGCTTAAATACAGGACAAGTGTGCCCAGCACAAACACACCTGAGAAAAACCCCACATCTTTGCCAGCTTCACTGTTACACCAAGTAGCAAATGGGTGAAATATAAAAGTAGAGTTTTCCACCTGCATCCACAGCATTCACAGATAAACTCCAAAGATGGAGGTCTCTGGATCAGCTACATCATCTGCCTGCTGGTGACACAGGGCCAAAGCACAGCATTACAAAGAGAGCCTAAGCTGGAAACAAATTACAGACCTGCCATCACTCACATTAAAAGAGCAGTTTTCAATTAAGAGCTTTTCTATCACACAGGGCATTAGAGAGCTAACTATGGCAAAGAGAGCAGTAGCCATCAGCAGGATGTCACTTCAACTTTTTATAAACTATTTCAAAATGACTGTCAGAAATATGTCTGGCAAAGAGGACATTCATGTAACAGCAGCAGATAAACTGTTGGTTTCATTAGCAACTACCTCTTGATATTACTCAGAATGTGCAAAAAAGCATTTCTGATTTATTGCAGGTAGAGATCTTATCCTTAAATGTGTGCCACAAGTAGCTCCTGTAACAGAGCACATGAAAACTCTCTTCCAACTCCCTCCATTTAATTGCTTTTTAAGGAACAATGGGATCTGTGCTTACCTCCCTTATATCACAGAATCAACTGCATTGCTGACCTTGTCCTGAGACCCCCAACAGGGATCTAAGGAGGCTGCTTTGGCATCAAGCCCAGGATGCTCAAACTACAATTATTTCCCCCACCTTGTTGTGGCGATGGGAAACCAGCCCCGGTACCATCCTACTCAATGACAACTCTAAATAGCAATGGGAGCTGCAGCAGCAAGTCATGCTTTCAAATAAATATGCTGACAAAGGCTCAGCCAAGTCAATGTGCTAAATGGACAAGCAAGACATTCTCTCCTCGAATAAAAATCTGGTTTATGTGACGTGTGAACACCTGCTGATAATCCACCTTGGGCCGCCTCCTCCTCCGGGAGTGGCTCCTTGCTCGGGCCCCACCCTCTGTGTGGGCAGTCCTGCTGCCCACATCAGCTTCACTTCTGTCACCTGGGGTCCTCCTTTCTCCAGCTCTGCCCAAGTGTTTCTGCTTCTCACGCTCCTCTTCTGCTCTCCCTCGTCCTGATCCAGCTTTCAGTGTCTGAGAGTCATTTGTCAGGGCCAGCTCCTCTGAGACAGTCTTTGAGTCAGCTCCCTTCTTCCCCGAGGATTCCTGTAGCTTGAGTCTGTCAAACAGCTGTAAAAGGACATTTGTGTCTCTGACCACATTTGTAAAACATGAGAGGCCACTTTTCCCACAGTTCTACGTTGTATTTTCATGTACAATCCCAAATCAGAGTTCACAAGACACAGTAAGTGATGAATCTTCACCAGCAATAATGACCATGTTTTCTTACCAAAGTCAAACAGTGACAGAAGGTGAACGGATCTCTGGCATGGTCATGAGTGTCTTTATGTGAGCACCAAGGAATTTAATTTGGGGACCAACAGTGCTGTATGGTAGCATTTAATTTTGGTCAGGAGCAACAGAGATACCAAGTTGCTCCTACAGCTCACTTACTCCCATGTTCTTGTAATATTGTCAGAGTTTTAGAGAGATTTCCATCCTTGTGTCACAAATCCCTAAGATAATGGTGCTCCATTAGCACAGGGTGTACACTGAAAACCTTTTGTGTTCCCCAAAACAAACTAAAAGATGCCACGTGGGTTTTCTGGGAGATGAGCAGACCACAAACAACAGAAAAATAATAAAAGCTACAGCAGCAGACCCAAAGCACTGTATGAACTCATTAATCTAAGAATACATGGTGCTGAAACTGGAAAAGAAACTCTGGCAGCAGACAAGCTTTTATGAAATAATGACAAATGAGAAGGATTCTCAGTTAGCCTCTCTCTTCCCAGCAACAGGATGGAAAGCCAATCCCTGTGAGAGTGAGCTAAAGGAACAATGACAACTTGATTATTTTTAACTAATCTTTAAAAAAAGGAAGGGTGGGATCTATCAGAAAACAGATTTAAATGGCAGGAATTTGAAAGCAAACTCCTCACAATGAAACTGTTTAAATGTTTTTGTGATGCTTCTCTGATGTTCAAAAGGCCCAGAACTGTTGCCATTCAAAGGGCACAGCCCTGTCACATTTTTTTTCCCTTCATTGTTCAGAAGTTCATCTATCATCTCTTCAGTTGTCAGCGTGGTAAACAACTCTATTTGCAGCTGGATCCTAGAGAGTGCCTTGCTTTGGAGATCTTGGGTTTCACAGTACCCAGACTGGAAGCTCAAGAGACCAAAGAGCTGTGTTGTTTCTCTGACTGAAGACACAGACTGGGGCTCCAGGAACATCAGTACCAGCGGGATGCTCTCCCTTGGCAGGACAAACGTGGATCTGACCAGTCACAAGTGCAAAAAACACAGAGCAAATACATCAAAAATCACAGTATGAGCTTCTAGAAGCTCAGCAGATTGCACTAAGCAGTGGCAGCAACTGTAATCTGATAATAGCGATTCTAAAGTGGAGCTTTAATAACACTGAACTATGGCCAAAGTACTTTCAAAAAGGTCAAAAAAATTTTGGGTATTTTTCTGTCCTCAGTTCAAGTTATTTTAGAGTCATCTGTAATAAAAGGACATAAAATATTTCAAATGTAGACATGGTCTTCCAATCAATGCTCCCCTTTTACTACTGAGAAAAAGGAGATCCTAATAAAAAAGAAAACAGGAGATGCCACCTACCCGGGTCAGTGAGAGCTGAGGTTCTGCATAGAAAGCTTTGCCCATTACTGGTTTCCTGTAGGTCTCATCCACATCTGTCAGGGCCTAGAAAAAGATAAAAGAAATGGGAAGGTCAAAATTAAAGAATAAAAAAATGAAGCAGCTTTGGACCAGCTTTGTGTCAAAGCATTATGAAATTATGTTCTATCTGAGAGAAAATCCATCCCAGGAACAAACTGTGCTTTGGAGCTGGTTTGTTAATCATCTAAATTGTACTGAGGTTTAAAAGCAGCAGCTAAGTCCAGCGTTCATTCTGCATTACTTGCAAAATCTATGATCCCTGCCTGCAAAATCCTTCCCCCCTCCCCATTTCCAAACTTTTCACAGCTCCAGCCTCACAAATATTTAATAGCTGCTTTTCCATCCACTGTCTTTAAGATGGTCACAAGGTAGAGCAGAGGGAAAAGCTTTTGTCACTGATCACTCAGTGATGTTAGTGAAAGAAAACAGAAGCCCCTACCACTATAGAAAGATTGAGTTTTGCAGAGAAAGCTTCGGAAGACTTCCTGGGTTCTTACACAAATCCTTTGAAGGTGTTGGGAACTCTGCAAAGCTTCTCTCTCATCTAAAACCTCTCTAAGATGGTTGAGCATCTCTCAGATATACCAGTCCAACACCAAGCATCACTTGTATATGAAACCCAGCACTCGGTGCCAGAGCAAATTAGTTTGTGAACCACAATACCACATTCACCTTCTCCATACATCTTTTTGCCTAAACCTGTTGCAAATTTCAAGTTTTCAATATGAGAGTTATAAATCAAGGGTTGGAACAATAATTACCATATTCCAGAATTTGTCAAATGCAACCAAAAACCCTGTGCAGACTCCACGAAGCCCTTTGAAAGTGCGGATGTGAACGTTAATCCTCACACCATCTCGGACGCAGCGATGAAGCTCCCCCAGGGGGCTGCCTTCATGGACTAAAAGAGAAAGAGAACATCACCAGTCTTCAACAAGATACACAGAATCATGGAATAGAATCACAGAATGACCTGAGTTGGAAAGTTTGGTTGAAGATCATCTTCTTTCAACTCCCTGCCATGGGCAGGGACACCTTCCACTAGACCAGGTTGCTCCAAGCCCCATCCAACCTGACCTTGGACACTTTCAGGGATGGGGCAGCCACAGCTTCTCTGGGCAATCTGTGCCAGAGCCTCACCACCCTCACAGCCAAGAATTTTTCTCTAATATCTTATCTAAACCTACTTTTTTTTTAGTTTGAAGCCATTCCCGCTTTTCCTGCCTCTGCATACTCTTGTAAAAAAATCTCTCTTTAATATCTGTCTATCTATCTAGATATATTAAAAAAATATGTAGAAATCCACTCTATGTGCAAGCATGGCAGATCTTGGCACACTTGTGTTCACAATAATAACAATGAGAAGCCCCAAGCACTGCAGTTCCTGTTACCAGACCACCAAAACTCTTCTTACAATGGGGAAGGCCAAGACTGCAGAAAATATGAAGGTTTTGCTTTACATAGCCCACAGTCAAATCAGCCTTAGCTGAAAATCTTTTTGCTACATTTCAAAAACATGCCAAGTAATCCTAATTGTAAATAAAAGTGGTTGAGAGGGAAGAGAAAGCCCATGGGGGCAGAGTTAGTTCCACAGAAAAGACAAATGTCTGGTTAAGGCTATCTCGGATTAGTTACGAACTGTGAATACAGAACTGTAGCAGATGTGTTCCTTTTCTTTACAAGGGGATTTCTGAAACAATAAATGACTCAAAATCCTTCAACTTACTAAACTGGACCAGTTTAAACTGATGAAAATGCATTGTTTCAGTTACAATTTCAGCAGCCAGCTGAAAATCCTTCAAAGTCGTACAAGTCTTTGACAAAGAAATAAAATTACTCTAAGGAGCAGCCAGCAATGAAACCATGCTAAACCCCAGGACAACAATGCTTTTAGCCAGGGCAAAAGTGAAGGAATTCAGTAAAACATACCCCTTACCTGGCTCACACAAGCCTTATCTGCACACTAGAAATCTGTGTGCAAACACAGCCCCAGGATTGCTGTACAATTCCTACTAAGAATCAGGGAAAAGACTTGGTCTAAAATCTCGCACAGTTCTTCATATTAATAAAATATGTGAGCCAGAGATGATCTCTCACCTTGTGCTTTAAGGACTACGTATTCAAGGTTTGATTTGCACACCAGAAAATGCTCCCTGAGAGTGTAAAGTGACTGTAAAACAACTGATCTGCAGGACTGGGCTGCAGGGCAATTCACAGCCACAGCAGGGAAATCTAAATCAGTTTCCTCTGAATTAACCTAACCACATTTATTTTTTCAGATCCATTGTTTTCTTGCCAGCCCTCTCCAGCTGGATAACTGGAGGAAATCGGTTTCACACAGGGCATAAGCTATCTCAGCACATCCCAGCCTTTCTTATGGGGGTCTTTCCATGAGTGTCTGTGTCCCTTTCAGCTGAACTGATGGCAAACTTATGTTCTGGATTGACAGCTCCATCATGGGAACCACAGACAACACCATCACGATACCAAGTTGATGCTTTCCATTAGAAAACAGTATTTTTTCTAACCAACCCAGAGAATTTACATAATAATTTACAATCTAGATTTTTTTTTTTTTAGATTTTAAATTCCAATATTCCCTTTAAGTAGGACTTTTATCTGCAACTTTTTACAAAATTCCACATACGACCCTTATTTCAAACTATTCCTCTGCCTCTTAGCACCCTGGAAAACACTACACATCTCCATCAAATCTACACTCTGCCCACTTTTTCTTGCTGTGTAAGGTTCTGGCTTCTCCATGGCAAACCTCCAGCTTCACCTGAGCAAAAAGGGCAGAACACATCATCCAAAAACCCTTCAACAACCTGACATCTCAGAAAAAATAAAACTCAGCAACGCAAGGCATTTATTTTTGGAACACACCTCCTCTGCAAGCACCAAGGGCTGTAATGAGTAGGCTCTGCATGCAGCTAAATCTGCCTGTGCCTTCTGTGTTGTTAAGTACCAGCATTACTCATTTTTCCATAGATAAGGAAAAAGTTAACTACTTGGTTTTGTACTCAAAATCCAACCCCTACTTGGATAAAATAAACAGATGCTTAATACCAGGATTCTGAAGAAAATTACTGTAAGCAGAGGGCAAGTACTCCAGGATGGAGAAAATAAAGATCCAAATTCTGTCTAAGTTCAAGTTCTTGTCCTCAGGGCAGACTCTGTTAAGAGTCAAGACTAAAAAAACCTCAGGAGAAAAGTTAGAACAGTTGAAATAACTTGGAACACTGGCAAACACCTTTTCACCTGCCCTGCACATGAGTTCTCTGCCTCTTGGTGGAAGAAAAGTAATGATAAATAGCTCCTTCTGAACTGGTCCAACACAGGCACTGCTAAAGGAGCTTCCTTATGACTTTTATGGCTGAAACCCTGTGTCCTGACAGGCAAAATTTTAGCTCCATTTCACATTTCTGAGCTATTGAACTTAAGGAACATGTCACACCTGGTCACAGCTACCATCATGACTGCAGGGTACAGCACACCACACACCACAGTCACTTCCAGGGGCTGCTCATGCCTCTCGGTCCAAGACACAGAGACACTTTATATTAAGATCTGAAATCAGTATTTAAGGCCAGTTTTCTGAAAATCCTGTGCCAACAGAACCTCTGCATTTGTGCAGAACACTAAGTGTGATATTTAGCATCATGCAGCACCTACAGCAATGTTTTGTGTTTTAGTGTCTAAGCAAGAAAAAAAAGCCCAAATTTAACAATTTGGGCTTTGCCTCTTTTAAAAAAAAGAACATTCAGGTGATGGTGGTGAAGAGAAACTTTGATTAACAAAAAACAAACGCAGTATTTTTAGTTAAGTGCACTAAAGTTACATCTCAGCTGATAGCAATGCCCTTTGATTCTTGGTGGGGGTGCACAAGTTGCACCTCTTCCTGTTTAAGGGGTACTAATCTGACTGCACCCATACATTTATACAAGGAATTTGTATCATCATCACAACTGATTAATTTAGCTACACCACAGCTGTCTCCCACCCCACTCCACTGTTCTGTCATCATGTTATCAGAAATGCCAGTGCTGTATTTATGCCTGCAGGATGTATGGGTAGCAACCAAGTAACAGCAGTGCGTTACAGACTCACCCTGTGGTTATGATTTAACTACCATAACTGAACTGTCTCAGATCTGAGTCCTGGTTTAAAATAGTACTTTAGAGAACACAGCAGCTTCACATCCTTTTTCTCCTTAAAACCTGAGGATGTATTACTTGTAATTAACCAAGTAACAAAGTGGGATATGCCCACCACAATAAACTCAGTGTACACTCTGTGAAATGCTGTTCCTCATTCCTGCACACCATTTCAGAGAATCACGGAATGGTTTGGGTTGGGAAGAACCTTAAAGACCAATCTCAATTCCGCCCCTGCCATGGGCAGGGACACATTCCACTATCCAGGTTGCTCAGAGCCCCGTACAGCCTGATCTTGGACACTGCCAGTAACGGGGCAGCTTCTTTGGGAAACCTGTGCCAAGGCCTCACCACCCAAGTATCATTTCCCACCGAACAAAATCATCCCCCCCGCTGCCACCCAACCGCTTCTTCCAGCCACCGCTCTCTTCTCACCCCCAAACTCCCCCAAACTCCATCGCAACTCCGCGCCGGGCCCAGCCGCACCCCTCAACCCACCTCACCGTGACCACGGCACCGGTCAGGCCCTCACTCCCTCCGCCTCCCCCTCAGCCCCGGCTCCCCGCGCCCGCCCGGCCCCGGGGCCGCGCTGCCCGCGCCCTTACGGGGCATCCTGGTGAGGACATTGCGCGGTGCCCGCCGCCGCCGCGCCGCCGTTCCGCCCTCGGCCGCCTCCTGCTCGGGGCCCGCGTTGACCATGAGG
>VZRZ01008094.1:876983-889296 GCA_013398175.1 Climacteris rufus | reverse complement strand
GTTGGCGCAGCGATGGAGCGCAGGGTCCGGCAGTGCCGCTTCCGCGCCCGGGCGAGCCCCGCGTCGCCCCCCAGGCAGAGGGAGGCCGTGGGGCCCTTCGCAGGGATGCGCGTCCCGGTGCAGGAGCACCCGAGCCGCCCCGGGCACAGCGAAGGAGCGGTGAAGAAGAGCAGGTGCCTCTCGGCTCTGGCGGCGGTTGACAAGGAAGCCCGCGGCGTTGTCAGAAGAGAAAATGACCATGAAAGGGGCAGCGGTGACCGCCAGAACGAGAAGGTGTTGGAGCAAAGTGGGACTAAGCCCTGGAGAAGAGCTGATGTCCAAGTGGAACGACCCAGCGTGGCATTTGAGGCCCGCCCAGTGACGGTGAAGAGCGATGCCCCGGCTGGATCCCTGTGCGAGTTTGGGAGCTCTCCTCAAGATCAGAATATCCCGGTTTTCTTTCAGTCCTTACCTTCCAGGTCCCATGTACAACTCCAAGGCCCTGTACCCTCACAGCTGATGCACGTCACTCCGGTGCCAGTAAAACAAGTGCCGGTGAAACAAGTGCCAGTTCAGTTGCAGCCTTTACTGCAGTGTCCAAAGATTGAAACGAAAAACATTCCCCTCACAGTCCTGCCCTCGGATTCAGGTATTATGGTCACAGAGCTTGCAAGGGTCCCCTCAGTGGCACCTGGGTGACAGGTTATCAGACAGGAGAACACGAGGGAAAGGTTAGAGAATCATCCCTTTGCATGGGCTGGATTTAGCACAACTCTTACACAGCATAAGACACAAACACACGGGAGGACAGAGTCCTGTAGTGGTTTTTTGAAATCTGCATTTTTGTCACTTTGCTCCCTGGCTACATGAAACCCCTTAGAACAGCCTTCAGAAATACACTGAGTTGTGACTGCAGTTTTGAGATCAGGAATCTGCTTGATTTTTAAAGCTACAAAGTATTGTACATCTCTTTGAGAAAATTTGGACATGTTAAATGAATAGCATTTTGAAACATCTAGATTGGAAGATTACTTGTTTTGAAAATATCTAGACTGTAAAAATTAATAACTTACAGTGAGGTCTTAAAGACTCAAAGACTTTTGCCCTTTATTGATGATGTGAAAGAGTTAATTTCTAAAATTTTTTCAGAGGGGAAATTGCTTGCTTAGGAATCAGTCTTAAGGGGCCTAGGGACTCAATCATGTGGCCAGCTCCATTTAAATGCAGCCAGTGTTTACAGAGAGCCAAAGCTGGATATCGTGTAACAATCATTTGGGAACAGAGGTTCCTCCAACAAAATGAGTCCAAATCTGAGAAAAGAGGAAAGAAAACAAATCCAACAACAAAACCCATCCAGAAACCCAGAAAAGCAACAACCTCAGCTAATAAAGCAGGGATGGCACAGGTGTGGGACTAAGCCCAACCTACCACCCTTAGATCTGGCCCCTGCATCCTCGGGGCTTTGGATACATAGCTCTGCTGGTGGTAACAAATTTGCAGTGATGTGGGCTGTTCTGTACGAAGTTAAGTTCATAAATTCATGAGAAAACCAGTCAACTGAAATCCAAACTAGTGTAATAGCAGTCCCTGTGTCTTTATTACTCTTTTTTTTTTTTTAGTTATATGTAACAAAAGCCAGGTAAATGATTCCTTGTGCAGTGACTCAGTGAAGGGCAGTGGAGGATACTCAGCCTTAGTTATTTTGTAGGAACTGCTCTCCAAATGTGCGGTTTGGAGCTCTAGTGATGTTGTTGCCAAATATCCTCTGGCTGTAATATTGGGTGTGACCTGCTGTATTCCCTGGAAGTTGATCATCTTTCCTGCCTTGCTGCACAGGGATGCCAGACACTCCATTTAGCAAGACCAAAAGCGGCCGTGTGAAGCGCCCCATGAATGCGTTCATGGTGTGGGCCCGGATCCACCGGGCTGCTGTGGCCAAAGCCAACCCAGGCGCCAACAATGCAGAGATCAGTGTTCAGCTGGGCTTGGAGTGGAGCAAACTGACTGAAGAACAGAAGCAGCCCTATTATGATGAAGCTAACAAAATAAAACTGAGGCACAGGGAGGAATTTCCTGGTAAACATCTTATTTATTTACCTGAATGCTTTAGAAGTGCGAGGCTTTTTGGAAAATCAATCTCTTGCATTACAGCAAGTAATAAAGACAGGAAAAAAGTACAAATATTTTAAGCACGCAGTCCTTCTGCATGCCTGAAACCATTTTAATTTTTTTAAGCCTCCAAAATGATGGTGCTTAGACCACCACAGTTACAGCAGCTCTTCTGAATACTTTAGTAGTCTAATGGCCAGATAGTGAGTTTGTTGTGACCATGACCTGCTGCATCAGTTTCCTTGCTCCAGAAAGAGCTGCCCAGGTGGCTGTGGTGACACATTCATCCATTCCTTAAAAGCGGGAAAGGGAAATGTCACAGGAAGCACAAACAGCATTGTATTCTGTGGGATTCTTCAACATGTAGACTTGGGATTCCCAAATAATGGTGTGCAAGATGTTGTTTCTCAGCCTTTTGTCAAGTGTTAAAAATTTGTACCCTTAGCAAATTCATTTATCTAGACAATAACAGAGCATACATACTTTGAACAGATTTTCAAAGCTGTTGAGATACCAGTTGTCATGATCCTTTCTCTCTCAGTTGTTATAATCCTGCTATTTCATGATCCTGTCTAATCCTGGTAGACAAGATCTGATTAATCTATCATAAACAAAGAAAAGATAAGAGTATCACTCTCCCTCTCTCCTTGCATCATTCAAAGAAAGAAAAAAATAAAAGGTATTTTTTTAAAGTTGCATTAAGAGTTAACCTGTGTAAGAAACCAAGCAGCTCAGTGTAAATTCATAATATATTTACGTCTGTTAGCATTTGGTTAATTTTGTCAGGCAAAGGCAAATGTACTCCTCCGAAATCTATCTAGGGTTTCTAGTGGGTCATATTTTCTGTTATGTCTTGTAACCTGCAGATATATGTGAGACTTAAGGGATTGTTAAGGGGGTAAGGAAACAATGAGGAAATACTCATGTTTTGAATAGTTGTGGTTTTCTTCCACACTGAAAGCCCACAGTGCAGTGTCATGTTCTCCTTAGTGTGCTTTACTCATCTGGGCCACGTCACTCCCCACTATCTGTATTTCTTTGTCTCACAAGCAGCTACTACTTGGCAACATCTAAACAATTCCCAAATTTGTCGATTTCATTTCCATCTCCGGTAAAATCCTCCATTTCCAGCTCACCAAAACAAATAGAGCTTTGCCATTGCCCATAGGAGCAGGTTTTGGACTTGTTTTATCAGATACTTCAGGATTACAGATAACATAGCTTTAGATAAAGAATGAAACCATCCAAAATACTGGATGTCTGCATCTTTTTTATCTCTGACAGGTTGGGTTTATCAGCCAAACAAAAAGAAGTGTTCTCCACCACCTGGCTCTGCTGCACTTTCTGGCACTTCCCAGAGCACCATCACTACAAATCCAGCTGGCACCCTTCCCTTCTCATCACCTACTTACTCTTTAGTCAACTCCAGTGTTAAGAACAGTATTGGACTTCCAGTCTGTGAGTTTTCAGTAGTGAATTATTTTAAAAATTCAGAATTTACCTATTCTACTAAGAGTTTGTATTTACAAGAACATGTAGTGACAGGGCAAGGGGGAATGGCTTCAAACTGAAAGAGAGTAGTTTTAGATTAGATATTGGAAAGAAACTCTATTGTGAGAGGGGTGAGGCCCTGGCCCAGGTTACCCAGAGAAGCTGTGGCTATTACCCAACACTTGCTTTCTACTTAAGCTGTAAAGCTACATCTGCTCCTTTTCCTTATTTGGTCTCCACCTCACAGATATCCTGGAAGGATCCTTCTTTTTACAAGAACTCCATACTGCCAGTGAAAGAGAGTGTAGTGTGAGACCCACCAGTCCAGAAGAGCTGATGTGCATATTCCTTAGTGAAAGAGCTCTGGCTCTGTCAGTGCATGGAGAGTGGATTTTAACAGCAAATAGCTTAGATCCAGGCAATGGCAATTTCCCCTTTAAGCATCCTGACAAGGGCTGCTCTCTTTACAAGGAGACAAGAAAATGAAATGCCTGGTTATGCTGTGTGGTAATACTTGGACATTTAAAAAAACCCATTCAGCTTCATTCTGGTAAAGTTCTGAGTTACTGATGTTTGAAAACTCTTATGTAATGTGTTTTGAAATCTTTCCCTATAAAGGCAGCCCTCTTGATGAGGTCTGAATTGAAAGTGTACATTGAAGTTTGTGCTCTGCAGAATATTTCAAAGTTAAATTGTCTAGTGGCTGCATTCATTGGTGAAATAAGAAAATATATTGGAGATTACAGTGTTTTAATTTTTGTTTCTGCTGGTCACCACACAGATTTGTTATAAATTTGGCTCGCTCCAATTCAGTAGACTTGTGAGATCTTCTGAGCTTCAGGCATTGAAGGCACACTCCAACCCATTCTGTGGCCTTGTTAGGACAAGACAGAGCCCTCACCAGCCCCACAGCCTCAACACTCATTAGCCAATTCCATCTTCTTTCACCCTTGGGTTTTTGTGGAAGGAAGCTTGAATGTGTGGGCTCCAAACCCTTTTCTCAGAACAAATGTTAGATGTGTGACCATGACTTGCTGGGAAGTGTTTGGGGGGAAATGACTGTCTCTAGCCAGACATGCTGTGGTTTGCTATGGTGCTGTTTATCAGAACACTGTGTTCATTCTGATAAAGAATTGTTTTGTTTCCTAAAGGTGAGTCTCCTGCCATCCGTCTGCCAGCTTCTGCCATTCAGCATGCTGGGCCCCTGACTCTTTTCCAGAGCACAGCTGCAAGCTCCACATCAGTGGCTGTTGCAGTTCCAACTCTACCCCTGCGCCCTGTGGTTTCATCACAGCCCTTTGCTGAACCTGCTCAGACAGAAGCTTTTGTATCGTCTGGGCTCAATTTCTCCCTGAAGAGACCTGCACCCGTTTTCGCTGAGAGCTTCAGCAGAAACCCAACTAACATCACCACCACTGGTGGCAGGTTTTCTGTCTCTAACGCTGAGATCCCAGGGATTTCTGTTTTTCCTACAGGCATAGGTCTTCCCCAAGCTACCCCTTTTCTTCCCTCACCTGCCTATGTGTCTGCTCCCATTGGACAACCAGCCAGTCTGTTTGGAGGAACTCCTCAGTTTCCATTTTGCCACCCTTCCTTTATCCCTGGGCCTCGCTGTTTCCCCTCAAGGTAATGAAACCTTTCATTTCCGTACCAGTAAGAACAAATGCTAAAAGGCAGAGAGACTTTTGACTTGCAGAAAGCAAATGGAGCATTCAGGAGGAATGGAGCTCTTCCTTTCCTGTAGCTCCCTGGCCTCAGGCTGCTCGTAATACATGCCCAGTTATTGAAGGCTCCATAGAACTATTGCAGTAATTGGCAATCCCAAGGCCATGGAAAACAGAAGTATCTTCTTTCCACTTTATACCTCTAAGTGCACTTGATTTCAGCAGAAGAGCATTAGGTAGAGATAATGTAAATATATTTTGAAAATGGTCAGATAGAATTAAAGTAGGTGTGCGAGATGTCTCCTGGGTGCTATGATTGCAATAACTGCTCATATTTCTGAAACCCAGCCTGGTGGGAAAGTTCTGCAGAATTCTTGTGTGAGCAGTAATTCCTAATCTTTCCTTTTCATTCTCTGAGCAGTCAATCAGAGATCACCTAATCAAAGAATTTCCAGGCTAACACATGTAGTGTCCTGTAGGTATTTCCTGAGCTAAGCATGCACAGAAAGTGCAGGTGGGCAGCTCAGACACAAATCTGATGCTCTACTGATGCTTATTCTTTGCAGGGCATCATTTTTCTTTTGTGGCTGTGCAAAATCAAAGCTAATGAATTATGATGATTATTAAACTTGAATTTTGCCTGTTTATGCACTGCTCATTGTTACTAATAGCAGCAACCAGTATGTTCCTTTGTCAATAATAGCACCCAGTCTTTAATTAGGGCTGGTGATGACCCATCAAACCCAGAAGAACGTCCTGAGCTGATAAGTGCAACACAAGACATTTCCAATTTTGAGGTACTTTAAAAAACATGGGACAAATATTCCCCAAATTGTTAAAGATGAACTTTGCTCAGCCCCTGTTCTCTGAAATGAGACAGTTTTATGAGTTCTCTGACAGACAGAAATGTTCTTGTAGCATAAAATATTGTTCTGATTTCACACATTAATGGAGTTCTGAAACATGCCATCATTGCAAATGCCAGGGTCTTTCTGATTCAAAGATTTATAAGTTCACTGTCCTATAAACTCATGTCTTGCATACAAGAATCATGATTTCTGAATTGCACTGAAAGTGCAAATGTATGTATGCAGATTTATGCACTAAAACTTTAAATATTAAATTAGAATGATGAATAGTCTCCTTGAAACCTCAACAGACATTGCATTAATGTTTTTACAATGTCTGCACTGTAGAGCTCTATTACTTCTTCACATATTTTGTTTTCTTCATGATGTAGTGCATTTCTCTAAAATACTGCAAATTACAATCCCTGTGTCATTCTGCATCACAATAAAAATTCAAGCATCTGACACTGGAGGAATACAGTTCCATTTGAAATAGTAACTTTCTGCAATCTACTGTGTGGTTACTTTTTAAAAATTTATCACTGTACATTCTTTAAATATTAACATTGACAACCACAGATTGGGCACAAGGATTCTCTGTCCTGTTTGATAACAGTGCAACAGATGCAAGAGCTCACTAAAAATAATAAATAAGAACATTTTACCCCACGTTTGTCACAAATTTTAGCACACAGAAATTACACAAACTGACTATTGCTGCCTTGTTTTATTCTGAATATGTTGGTTAACTCACTGCAGGCTGATCAGATGCTGGTTTATCTGTGGTATGAGTTCATTGATAAATACAGCGGGGTTTATGTTTGTTCTCAAAGCAACCTCAAATGCGTATGAGATTGATGAGACAATGCACAGACATGGAATCTGGGCAACTCTTCTTCAACCTAGTGCTTAAATTTGGAATGGTTTCAAAGTTTGTATGTTTTAATGACCAGGATGAGCTGAGTAGCACAGAACATCCTTGTGCAGCCCTGCATTTCTGAAAGCCAACTTTGAGTCTCTCTCATTGCAGCACATTCCCACTCAGAGCTCCCTTTGGCTACGGGAATTTCTCCAGCTCAGTGCCTCAGTGCTTTGGCTTTTATGAAGAGAGGAACCAAAGGCAGGAGGTGATATTTTCCACTCTGGATGAAGACTATCGTTTCAGGGCGTACTCAGAAGAGAGGATACATGAAAACCAGCGCATCTGTGAGAGCCCTGAAATTGTGTCCTGTCAGAGCACCCGCAGTGAGGAGCGGGTTTTGAGTCCCCTGCCAGAGCTGGACGTGGAAGTAGTAGAGGAGGTTTTGCCATCCTCCCCATCTACTCCCTCCAGCACTTACATTGTCAATGTAACTGACAGTGATGAGGAAGAAGAAGTAAAATTTTTTCAAGTATTGTAATTTTTAAAACAAATTATAATCCAGAGAATTATTATAGCATGGGAAATAAATGTTTTCCTCAACGCCGTCTTCTCAGTCAGTGTGTTCAATGGGGAACCCAGGTAGCTTCAGCAAGTTGCAGAGGTCATTTTGAAGAGTGTGATGAGCTTAGGAAAGCCTTATAAATAGTAGAAAATGCCTGTTCATTTCAAAATTCTCACTGAAAGCTGATCTGGTCTGCAGGAATGCATGTGAACAAATGTACTAATTCCTCCCCAAGTATGTTTCGGGGTATAAAACAGCTGTTTTCTAACTTCCCTCTTCTTCCATCTTTCTTTTTTATAGCCTGTGGGGTAGGATATCAGACATCTTTCAGTGCACCAGAATCTAGAATGGTGCACAACTGTTCTGTTTAATTCTACTAAGACCACAAGAAGAGAAGACAGGTTTAACACATCCTGGATATCTGAATGGGAAACCAAATGTAAGGGTGATCCCTTATTCCCTCACAGCTAGAGCATTGTCCTGGACTGCTGGTTTGGGATCTGTGTCTGCAGGTCTGTGTCACTGGAGCCAGCCCTCAGCTGAGCTCTCTTAAAGGCTCTCCTGTCTTGTCTACAACAGATGTGAAAATTATACAAACAGCCCAGACAAACCTGTCTTTCTCTGAATCCTCATCATTTGCAGCCCTGCAGCAAGGAAGACATGATAGAAGTGGGGCTTATTTCCCATTACTAGGTCATTATCAGCTCACCTACAAGCTTCTCTCCTAAATGCAGCTTCTTGCAGTGCCAAGTATCTGTGCTGTTACTTCTCTTGCAATGTGTGAAGTGGCCAGTGTAGGCTGGTGTAGGCAGGGCCAGTTTCTTGGTGTGCCCTCCTGCAAGCCTTCATGGCAGTGCAGAGGGTAATTGGGACATGAGAGGGACATGTTCTACTCTCTTATAATTATTTTCTCCTTTACTCTTTACCCTAGTCTAAACTGAAAGTCACCTTGCATCCTTCTCAGCTTGAAAAACAGATGCAGATTTTTCTGTACAAAGTTTGTTTTCCTCCTGCTACAATAAAAATGCAACAACACACAGTGCTTTGGATTCCCAGTGCATCATTTCCAGAGGCAACTTTCTTCTCCAAAGTTACTGGACACTTTTATGGACTGGATATTATTAAAAGCCCTTGTGCTGTTATACCTGTTCGCCTCTTATGAAAATACTTCAGTGTAATCACTATTGTGTTGGAGAAGTTTGCAGGCAGCACAGAGAGGATTATAGTGTTTCCCATGTGGAAATACAGTTGAAAAGATGTGTCTCCACAGACAAACTTCATCAAGTTCACTTGCCTGTAGGAATGAAGGAAAAGTCATAGCAGAAAGTGGTAGCAGTGACCCACCCTTTAAAAGAAGCACAGAGTGCTTTGATATTCTTTAGCTATCAGCACATGGGGACAAGCCCTTGTCCAGCTCCTGATCATCTTACAGCTCTTCTCCCTCTTTGGCAGGACAGCTGCTCCAGGGCCCTTCCAAGTATTCCTGCTGTCCTACATGGGTGGTGGAAAACCAAAGCTAAACAGAGTGTTCTGGGTCAGCTGAAGCTGCCCTCGACAGTTAAGTCTCAGGATAAAGGAGTTCATTGTAAAATCTCCAGTTTCCTTCATGGATTTGCAGCCTCCGTCCTTTGATCACTTCAAATGATCTGAACAAGAAGAATGTTCTATAAAAAGGGAGATTTCACATTTTGCTCAAGTCAGCCAAAGTCCTAACATTTCTTTCATCAGTGTGAATGTCTGTAATGCAGAGGTTAGGCAGGACAGTCTTCTCCCTTCTTCTGCTATGACTTTGCATCTGGGTAACGTTTCCTTTAGGGTCAGCAGGAGCTTTTTCAGAGCACTTTGTTCCACAGCCATTCCTATTTCTGAAGAGAGAGTTCCAATGAAATATTACTGAGCTCTGGGTCTGATACATGTCTGAGTCCCTTTGCTCAAGTCTGTCCCTTGAACAGGCCTTCTCTCTAGGTCCATTTCCTTCTAGGTGCCTAATTCCTAATTTACTATGAACACAAAGGGAGAATCGTAATTTTTTGCTCTCCAGCTAATAACAACAGTGTTAAATCATCTTGCAAATTGTCGAGCAAATGCAAAACCCCCTCTGCAAAAGCTTTATCATCAGCTTTGCCTAGGGGAGGCTGAAACACCCCACTGTCCAGCCTAATGAAGGACCCTTGCTCTGGGTGCTGCATGGAGGCTGCTGCTCCATGCCTTGGCCACAGGGGATGTAAGAGATGAGGGAACAGAGCAGCCTGGAAATTCCCAGCTGATACTTTTAATCAGGCAGTTTGGATCCTGGAGGAAATTAGTCTGAGCCTGTGTAATTCCTAGATAACCAGAAGTCTGACCTTGTTCTGTGAATTGGGCAAATGTCCTGCTGACTTGGGAAGGGCTTTTGAAGAAGTAGGCACAGGCAAGATCTGACTTGCCTGTGCCAGAGGCAGCGTTACAGCACCTGACCACTGTTAATGAGGCTAAAGTATCCTGAAACTTTCCATGCAACAATGTTTTGGTAATGTATATGATCTATCATATATATATAGATTAACCTATATATAACCACTGCACAGCCTGTTGCTGTATTTTTATACAGGGGGTTTCTGGTGATTATAAATTAAGATATCAATTCTCATATTACCAAGTTCCAAAGATAAAAATATCACTATATAACAAGTGCAAATATTGCACATATTCTATTTTTATGATACTTGAACTCTGAAAACAATCACAAGCAGATAGCTGTTTGCCTAAATATTTTAACAATATGAAAATAAGGCTCCTCTTACTCCATTTTATGCTTTTTTGAACTGATCTTCTTTTAGATAAATATGAAGCAGTCTATTGTACTGAGAAGATTTGTGACAATCTTTTAGTGCAAGCATACATGTTCCTCATCTTGGGTAAACAGAAATTTTATGCAGGGATGAAAGCAGAATAGCTAAATCTGTGTCTAAATTTGGCTTGTATTTTTACTTATTTATAATATAGACATGCATAATAGTGCCATTGTTTTCTTCCATATTACAGGCGGCTATAAATAAGTGGCGGAATTCACAGGAAAGAAAAGTCAAGATATCCCTTTAGGATATTTCATATGATCACTAAAGAGCTGAAATTTTGCCCCTATGTTTTTGCTCTGGGAAACAACAAGATTTAATTGTGTAATGAAAATTCATGACCTCCCTGTGGGTCAGCTAAAATGTCATAGCCCACTCACCCTGATTATTCCCTCTAGGTGTCCCCATGATGCCCTGGCTTTCCTCTGCCAGGGTTGTTTCAGGAATAACCTGAGCTTCACCAGATCACAGAGGTTCAGTGTCAAAGGGGACACACGAGAGTCATAAACCAAAATGGTATCTGCAAATGGAAACAGCCACATTTCCTTTGGGCAGCCATGGCAGGAGCCTGCAAAGACCTTCAGTAAAAGAGCCATTAAAGGTTTCAGTAGCATAAATAGTCCTCTGGAAAAGAGACAAAATCATTACTGTTATCTGGCATATATCTCCCTTTCTTCTAAAGGGAGTATTCATTTCCTATCAGCCTGATTTACTGATGCACTCTGAAACCTATCCAGGTACAAATTCTCCCCATTTCTTGTTTCTCTGGTGGTTCACCTGCACAGATACTTTCAGTATGGAGATGAATGGAAAGGGTTGAATGGCTAATGCAGATCGATGGCTGTCTGAAGTGTATGACTAAGAGGTAATGGCTTTTCCTGCCACTCGGAGCTGACCCCATAAAAATCCATGTCAGTCAACTCTTACAGCATTCAGTGGGGCTGCAGTTGAGCTGCCCAGGAGTCACAGCAGAAATACACCGACTTAGGGAAGGCTTTTCATGGGCTTAGAATTTGTAAGGAGCATCCACATCACCGTGGAGCTCCAGTGTTTGCAGCTGGTAACCTCAGCGTGGCCCCACCAACTCGCACTCTCCTCTCCTGGTGTCCCTGACCCTGCAGGGTGATTGAGCAGTGAGACACAGAGTCGTGCAGTCCTTCGGGTGCGCAGCTCCCTGAAGGGCTGAGATCCTGCAAAGAGATGATGTGTGGACCTCAACCCATGGCTCAGCCCTGAAGGATGCAGGAGAAGACAGGGATGCTCCTTTGGGAGCCCCGTGGCAGTAAGTGGATATTCCTGGAGGGCAGCACAGGGAATATGAGCTGTGGGTATTTCCAAGCCTGGCCCTTCCGTCTGTCATAAGGGAAGAGAGGCAGTGAACATCTTTTTGCATCTGCCCTTGTACACAGCCACATAAAAATCTATCCTGTATCCCTTCATCTGTCCAGGAGTAATGCATTTTCCAGGAGTGGAGGGATTTGGGATGTCTCTGGAACCATGGGACCAGCTATGATAAGATTACACATAAATATAGCAAACAAATAAATAAACAACTCTTGAGCTCCTTCCTTCCCCCGGCTCTCCCCTCTTGCCTGGCTTTGGAGGCACAATGGATTTCCGTGCTGGCGAAGGCGCCGGAGGGGAGCTTTTGCAGGGGGAGCCCCAGGGAGCGCTCAGGTTTCCCCTGCCCGGGGGGACAGAGCCCAGCGCAGCCCGGCAGGGCAGAGCCGCGGGAGCATCCCGGGCTGTGCCGGGAGAGAAGGAGAAGAGGGGAGGGGGCTGCAGGGCGGACACGGAGCCATGCGCTGGTGGGAGGAGAAAGCGGCGCCGTTTATAGGGCGGGTTTATAGGGCGGCGGCGGCGGCGGAGCGCGGTCCGTGGCCGGAGCCATGCGGGGCCGGGGGCTGCTCTGCGGCATCGCCCTCTCGCTGCTGCTGCTGCTGCGGCCGCCGCCCCGTGAGTGC
>VZRZ01008094.1:780896-876949 GCA_013398175.1 Climacteris rufus | reverse complement strand
GTGGGTGGGTGGGCTGGGGGATCCCCCCGCTTTTCCTACCGCCAGCGCAGAGCTCCCTCTCCTCTCCCGCCCCGGCTTCGTGCTCCCTGAGCCGGGGTGCTGAGCGGCTCCTCGTGTCTCCGCAGCCGCGGCCGCCGGCGCGCAGCTCCAGCCCGAGGTGGTGGTGCCGCACTGGGCAGCCCTGGGCGGCCCCGGCAGCCCCAAGGTAGGTCGCGCCCGGCGCTTCGTTTCTGTTTTGTTTGCAAGGCTGCCTTTGCAGGGACAGGGAGGATGCCGCGGGTGGTGCAGCACCTGGCGATGTGCTTTTGGGGTTTGTTAAAGCTGTGGGGATGACCCGGGAGCTACCGCGGCTCCTCAAGATCTCAGGAAAGGCTGGGTGAGCTGGCTGTCACATCTGGGAACTGCATTCACTCTGGCCTCTGCCATGCCTTAAAACCTGGATCTGGATCTGTATCTACCTGATCTATGTCTGTGTTAGGGGAGCAGGGCCTTACAATCTGAACAGCTGGATGGAAGAATCTGCTGTAGAAGATAAGTCCAGAAAGCCATTTGTGTCCTGGGCTGCATCAAAAGAATTGTGACCAGCAGGTTGAGGGAGAGAGTTCTGGCCCTTTACTCTGGCCAGGTGAGGCCCCACGTGCAGTGCTGTCTCTGGGATCCCCAGCACAGGAAGGACATTGACCTGTTTGAGCCAGGCCAGGGGAGGGCAGTGAAGATGCTCCAAGAGCTGGAACACTTCTCCTATGAAAACAGACTGAAAGAGTCTATCTCTCTCTCAGCTTGGAGAAGAGAAGACTCTGGAGAGATTCTGTAGCACCTCTCAGTACCTAAAAGAGCTACAAGAGAGCTGGAGAGGCACTTTTTACAAGGGCATGGAGTGACAGGACAATAAAGAATGGCTTTAAGCTGAAAGAAGGCAGGTTTAGATTGGATATCAGGAAGAAATTTTTTTCTTGAGGGTGGTGAGGCCCTGGAATAAGTTGCCCAGAGAAGCTGTGAATACACCATCCCTAGATGTGTGCAAAGCCAGGTTGTAAGGGACTTTGAGCCATCTTTCCTAATGGAAGGTGTTCCAGCCCATGGCACGGGTGGAACAAGATGATCTTTAAGGTCCCTTCCACCCCAAACCATTCTATGATTCTGTGAATCTCAGCTGTGAGGGTGCTTCAGTAGATAAGAAAAGCCAACCAACAGCTCAGGTGGGTTTAGCTGTGTCTTGGACACTGTGTGTGTCAATACAGATCACACCCCTGCTGCTGCAACATGGATGGATGAAGTGGGGTGTCAATAGACTTCAGCCACCCTGAGAATCACTGAGGTTCAGACAACACAAAACACAAAACACAGTTCAGCTTCCCAGGCTCAGTGTTGTTGCAATCAAGAAGTAATATCAGCTGCACGATCAAGTGAAAGAGGGAAGTCCAGAGGGTGTTTTTTACATTGTGAACCAAAAAAAAAGGGAAGCTACAGCATTATGGACAGATGCAATTTTTCTTGAATATAAGTGGTGTAATTTGGGAGTTTATTAATGGGTCTTTTCCACATGATGAGACTTTCTGAAACCTATTATTGTGTCATATTGCACACAAGAAAGCTAAGACTCTCTCATGATCTTAATTCTCTTTAAAATGTCCTTGCAATGCTGCCTGAAAGTTTTGGTTCTGTTATTGATAGGGATGCAAATACATCTGGACAGCGTTTCCCCTTATACAAATTTGCTGGGTCTCAGGGGTCACACTTGGTTTGTTTCAGGCGAGTTCCTGAACTCTGAAATGAATGTTAACAAAGCTTATATACAGCTGGGATATTTCATTTACACAGCAATTGATGGACTCCGAAGCAGTGGGATTACTGAAGGAGAAGGGAGAGTGATATTTGTAATAATGATGTTTGCACAACCTTTGTGAAGAGCCTTTTATGGTGATGGAGACCCACAGGCCCCCCCCAGCCATTGGCAAGGCAACCTCCAGTGCTTTCATGTTAGTGAAATACAGACCTACCCTGAGATGAACTGAGCACCTGTGATTCAGGAAATTAAATTCTTGCAATTATCCCTTATTATATATCCTAAATGTATTAACTTGTTTTGCATCATCTGCGTGGGCCTGATGCCATGTCCTGGAAACTGTAGGAAGGATGAACAAAACTCAGAATATGAGCAGAGACTGATGGAAAGAGAAGTTTGTATTTGATGAGCCTATCTCTGGGCTGACAGAACATCCCATTCAATCAGCCTTGCTTTATTTCACTCTCAGTGTTCTGCTCTGCAAAATCTCTTCCAACATTGATTTAGAAAACACTACAGGTTAATAATCTCACCAGCTCTCACATTTTTTTTTTTAATTCCAGCTGAATAGAGAAGTGAGTTGTTATTAATATGAGTTATTTCTCTTCTGGGCAAATTGTTCATCCATTTCCTTTACAAGAAACCATTCAGACTGGGAAATCCCAAGCTGACCTTAGGTAGTGGTTCTGCTTTGAGGGAGACAAAACTGGAGATCCCAGACACCCTTCTAGTCGGTCCTCTGGAAAGCTTATTCTATGCTTTCAGTGTCTGGAATGATTCTTTTTTAAAATATTGGGTTTGGTGTATGCATTTGCCATTGCACTAAGAAATTGCTCAAACCAGCAGGCTTTGGGGAGGCAGCTGTCCTGTGTCCTGCTGTGGAGCTGCAGGCAGATTGCAAACCAGGGCTGTGGCGTGTGCTTGAACACACGAGAAAGTTGCTGTCATGGTTTCCAGTCCCTTGGCAGCCTGGGATAGAACAACAGCTGTCTGTGCAATGGCTGGAGTCTGAAGGCATCCAAGGGACCCTGTTGCTGCCTTTTACTGGCACTTTGTGTGAGTAAAGGAACGATGTGAAAATCTCTGGAAGAGGCGTGATTCCTCTGGTCCTGAAATAGGCTTCTAAAAATGTCTTTCTGCTGTGACAACAAAAGAAGCTTTGGTTCACTAGCTCAGATATTTGACTCTTCAACCCCTGGGGCAATCTGGGATGTCCTGTGATGTGGTCCTGAGCACAGTGTCCGGGAGAGGGGGTGCAGTGGGCCCCTCTCACCCAACTGCACCTCCAAGTGCTCCAGCAGCAGGACTTGTTGCCTCATCTGAGCACATTATTCCTCCTGAGACACAGGATCACTAGCTCAGGTACAGCATCCCAGCAGATGCCTGTACTGCTTCCTGGCTCTGCATGGCTGTGCTGTGGGATACCTGGAGCTGGGAGCCACCGTGGCACATCCCTTCCCCATCACTCCAGGCCTGAAGTAGGAGGAAGGCAAGGAGTGGTTTAAGGTCAGCTGCAATTTCCAGGAGAACAGTTTGTATCTGTGGATGTGCTCATAATTATGAGGTATGAGTAACAGGCACCCTCTTTCTTGCACGCAGCATCCACTCCGAGCTGAAGTTACAGTGAAGGCAGAAGGTCAGGAGCTCGTCTTGGAACTGGAGAAAAACAGGTAAGTGTGCTTGTGCCTTGTATTGTGATCCTGCTCAACTAATGAGTAAGGATTACAGTGAGATCAACAGGAAAACCTCCATTGACTTCAACAGGGTTTTGATAAAGACAGGATGAGGAAGTCTTTCCCTGGATTTCAAGGTTATTCCAAGTCTGAGTCCCCTCAGATGTTAATCAGCCAAGCAGCACTGACTGTAGCAGAGCTTTGTCAGCAAAAAAAACAGATGGTGACCTGGCCCTCAGTGTGTAAACTTATTTTTGCATCATAATTCTTCCTGCATTAACTGGAAAATGTTTCTGATACAAAGCTCCCTATTTACTAAATGGCTCAGTGCTTTAGAGTCAGTGTGACTCTAATGAGGATTTCATTTGCTGTGATCCAAAGAGGTCCTGCTCTGCTTCCTTGGAGAAATGATCTTTCAGTTTCAATTCCATTAGTGCCCTTCATGCTAAAGTAGACTGAAAAATTGCTTTTGCATTAACTGAAATGGAGCCTCCTCTCAGGCATGTGACAGCAATGCTGTGTGGTATCATAGGGTGTGATGCATATTGAGTTCAGCTCAAGCTGCAGGAGATTCAGGTAGGTAGAAGGATTCTGGTCTGCAGGCCATCCCGAAGCCCTGTGAGTACATTAGTTTCCAGTGATGGAATAGCAGCTGGAAATTTAGCTGCAAGAAGCTGTCTTTGCTCAGCAGTCCACTTGCACTGTTGGTGTTTTATTTATTTTTAAATGGGTTTGAAGATTTATTTATGGAAATACAATCAAATGTTTGTCTGCTAGAATCAGTAGGAATAATAACCTTGGAATAATGACCCTGGTTATATTTTAAATCTTTTATATGGACTTCCCAACCACAGAGATTGAGGGCTCAGCTTTCCTGCTGAAAGAGTAAAGTGTCAGAAGATCTTATTAGTTCTGATGGCAGTGCATAAACCTAAATTATATTTAGGGTGTTTTGACTGAAAAACAGATTTTTTTTTTGTCACTGTCTGCAGTGAAGCCTGAAATGTGATGTCTGTACATCCCACGAGGTGTTAGCTGTAACAAGCCACAAAAGCTGGTTGCTTTTCACAGTCAGTCATGCACCTATGTAGAATGCTAAATTCTGTGTTTTAGCATGTTTCAGCTGGGAAAATAAGACCAGGCACCACAAGCACTGCTAAGTCAGTCCTGTCTAATGCAGGAGAAATGGCTGTTGCTGATGACAGTGGTACCGTGCCAGCTCTGAACTGGACCTGGAAGCAGCAGAACTGCTGATGCTGCTGGGGGTCTCCTTCCAGGACTGTCAGGTCTTGCTTATTCTGCAGTTGCTATGCAAAGGTGAATATTTCTGGCACAGTAAAAGCTGGCCAAGGAAAGGATCCTTGCTGAGTTAATCCATTTGTGCTCTGAGCACAATGATGTAACCTCCAGGTGCCTTGCAGGAGCAGTGCTATTTCCAGCACAGAAAAAACCATTGCTGGTGTTAGTAAACAGAACTTTAATAATAGAAGGTTTCTATTGTGTTTATTTCCTGAAGTGCATTTTCATTCATTGAGAGGTATACACACAGGCTTAAGTGTGTGCACACACTTCCACTGTGGGATGGATCTCCATAGTGGCACTGGTGAAATGCAGCAACTGGTATGGAGATTTTAATTTTTATTTTTGTGGAAAATGCAGGTGATTCATAGATAGCAGTGCTTTACATGGGAATCTTGCCACACCTCAAGCCCTTGGTCAAGAAAGGTGATGGTACAATCCCAAAATGCAAGTCTGAGCTTGGTTAGTGGAAGGGCTCTGCTTTTCAGAGACTTTTGAAACTGCAGAAGTAGTTTAGAGACTTAAATTAAAAGAGGAATGACAGAGTCCCTGAGAGCTCTGTGGATGCTGCATTTATCAGCATCCAGAAAACACTTTTAAGTGGCTTCTCCTTGTCAAAGCAAGTGGCAAGGCAGAGCCCTGCTTGGGGTTGCTCTGCAGCATTCAGGACTTGTTCTGGGAAGAGTTTGTTGCCCAGGCAGCAGGAGAGAAAATGAAATCCCTCAAGTGAGAATTGTCTCTTTAAAGCTGTCAAAATCCTGTCTGCTCCTGGTTTCAGGTTCACATGAAAGTGGGCCTGAGAGAACTGCAGCTTTAAGGAAGTACTTGAGGCTTTTAAAATTAAAATAAGCCTCAGAGTACTGGGTCATTTAATTGCTCCAGTTTAGAGGAGCCTTTGGAAAACAGCTTTGCTTCTGAGGTTGGTGCTGTGCTCCCCCTCTGTCCCTGGGCTCAGCACAGGGATGTGAATTCACCTGCCTGGCCCCGTTTTACTCTTGTCTCCACATCCCAGAGTCCCATCATTCAAGGAAAGCATGAAATGATTGACATAAGTTAGTTTTGGTTGGGATATGATTTACCCAATTGTTCCCAAAATTAGAAAGGAGATATACCAAGCTACTGGAACTGCTTTTAGTGATGCTCTGTGGATTGGGCAACCTTGTTATGCATTCACCGTTCTCCTAATGCAGAGACAGAGCTGATAATATTGCTTTGAAAAGTGGGGGAAATGTCATAATCTGTACAGCTTTGGTAGGGATGCACTAGCTTGGGAAGAAACATTCTGGTTTCAATATGTGGAAAAAATGTTCACACCATCTGATTTCATATTCCAAATGAAAAGGACATTGTGTTCATCCACAGAGGTGAAACACAGAAATTATTGCATATCTTGCTTCAGAGCTGTGCACAACCCTGTGTTTTGTAATAAGTTCAGCACACATCTGCATCTGGCCTTCATATATCTGTGAATACAATTATTGCATTAGCAGTTAAGATAATATTGCATTATTTCCTGTTCAGGAGTTTGATAGGAAGGTAGAACCATACTGTAGTTTCAAGCAGAGTTCATGACATATCAACATTTCTGAATAACGACACAAGTATATCCCCCAAACGACCCAGGCTTGTTTTAAATGACTCAAAACCTTGTCTGCAGCTGTGGGATTGGAAAGCTCAAAGCTGCACAAACAACAAATATATGGAGAGTTGCCTATAAAGCAGCTTTAAATTTGTCTGGGGCTTAGTAGCGGAAGAATCTGAGTTGCAAACCTTGGATGAAAAGTGACTTTTTAAAAAGGCATTTGCATTTGTTAATAAAAAACAGCTTGGAACCAAGCAGGGAGGGAATGCTGAGAGATTCTCAATGTGTGTGGCAGCACTGCCTGGTGGGAGCCTTTCCTTAGTGGAGAGCTCACATTTGCACAGCAGAAACCTGCATGGAATTTGTCTTCTCACTTCAATGCGGGAAAGGTATCAACAAGACTTTCCTCCCTCTTCTCTTCCTCGTTGTCTCTCTGGTGGGAAGAGGAGACTTGGGAAAGGCCCCCTCATCTGCCAAGGATAGTGGAGGGTTCTCCAGGGGGTGTCCCTGCCTTTGGGTGAATCCCTTGGACAGCCTGGGGCTGTTTGTTTCAGCTCCTTGTTTTGGCCACTGTGCTGGGTGGCAGAGCCCCAGTGGAGATGTGCAGCAACGGGCTGAGAACACAGCAAAGGAGGCCCAAAGCTCATCTGCTCTGACCTCAGGAACCATCAGATATGTATTTTTAGGCCATTCTGATAGGGAGAAGTATCATTTCCAATCTCTGCAGGCCCCCCCTGGGTAGGTGACCAGCACTCCTGTCCTACCCAGTGCTCTCAGTGGTGCAGTAAGAGATCTGTGTGTCACTTGTATTCAGTGTTTCCTGCTTTTGCACATTTCCAGGACCTCTCCTACCAAGTGAGTGAGGAAGTTGCTGCCCGTTTCCGAGCAGGAAGGATATATGAAATTATTCCACTGATGGGCTACACATCATCAGTGTCTAATGGGCTTCCTTCATGGGGAGGGGTTAAGGGTTATGCAAAGGAGGGAAATTGAGTTTATCCTGCTCTACTGTCTCTTGGAGTCATCAGAAAAACAGGGGTGGAACCTGGAAAGCCTTAGCTGCTTTTCAGCCTCCTGATTCCCTTGGGATATTTGGTGATTCCTCTGTGTGGGGCAGAGAGGAAGAGAGCAGGAAATGGAGCCTTTTCAATCTTTTGTGCATTGACTCATTATCAGCTCATTATCAGTTTTCCATTTATTTAATTTCCTTTTTCCTTTCTGGGCAACTTTCATGGTTCCTATTGGTAAACCAAGGGTCTATGTGACAAATCATGCTTGGGTCCTGTAACATAATTTACACAGTGAATGTCACAGATGATGTGGAAGGCAAAAGGGAATGGAGAGTCTTTAGTCTGTGATATTTTCCCAGACTTTACAAATTACTTTTTTAGTTCCACCTCCATATCTGGGAAGCTAGTTTTCCCTTCCAAACTGCTGTGTTTACACAATCAACATGTTCTTAGCAAAAACTCTTGAGGAAGGGATCTTCAGAGCTCTAGGATTCATCTGGATGGAACTCACCAAGAAAAAAATTTTGGATTTCATCGGTTTGATGAAGTGCCAGGTTTTGACTGGAATATTCCATTCCAGAGGCTTGAAATCTCCCATTTCCCACTAGTGGTGGATATGGAAAGCAAGCCTGCCTGCTCGTGTTGTCATGAGTCATGAGCTGGTGCTGTTCAAGATGGGGCCACATCAGGTTTTGACAATAAATTCTGGCTTTAGGGAACATTTCAGAGACTAGGAGGCAAGAGTTCAAATTCCCCTTCTTACCCCACTTGGATTCTGTTGAGAGGCAATGGAGTGGGACCACAAACTGTAGATGGAAATCTAGTGTCTAAACTTTCTTGGGAGAATCAATTCCCTCCACCCCCAGATGCTGGCAGGCTGGCTGGACAGATTTATTGTGATTTGAGGAAAGGGACAGGGAAAGGGATGTAAGAGACTTCACTTTCCTTGGTCCCATGACTGAGAGAGCAATGTCAATGTTTCTCACGAGAACTTCATGGACCATTTGGCTTTTGTTTTTTGGGAGGAAATAAAAAACATGTCCATCTCCTAGATACTTCTGGGTGTTTCTAAATTGGCAGCTGTCCATGCAGACTAGCTCCTCTATAAAATGAACCCAAACAAGGTTGCTAATTGGACCAAATTATTAAAGCTCCTTCTTGTTCTAATTAGCAAGAGCATCAGGATGCTGCTGGAGCACTCTTGGTGCCCGTGGGTGATCCTGGACTGGTGCAACTGAGTGTGTCCATGGTTCCCTTGGGATGGAGGGCTCTGAGTTCCTCTTAGGCTTGTGCTAACAAGTGATGTTTTACAGGCAAAACTGCTCCCATTTATCAGGAAAATAGGGGTGAGGTTCTCTAGAGCAGCTGGGAAATGTGCACTCCCTCAAGTGGACATGGTCCTGTGAGAAGGGTCCCAGATTTCCTTCTGCTGTTTTTGGGAGTGTTTGGGTGTGCCGTGCAGGCCCTCTTCCCCCAGCTGCTTCTCTGCTCCTCAGCAGTGGTCAGATGAGCTGAAAGCCACATCCTTTCACTGTCCCCGAGTGCCACAGGGGCAGCTGCCTGCCGAGAAAGCTGGATCTGCCCCGTGCCTTCAGCCTGCCTCTGCTGTTGAGAATCATCTCAGTTCATGAGTGAAGTATGTGACCTCCCGGGCACAGCGTCCCAACAGAGCCAGGCTGCCCTGTCCTGTCAGCTCTGCATGCAGGGCCCTTCCAGGGAGCAGCCCAGGGACGAGGGCTTTGTGTCAAACAATGATATCATTGACAGGCTGGAGCGGGACTGGGCCCGCTCCTCATCGGCCATCAGCAGGAACAGTCTCAGGCCATCTGTACATTATGGCACCGAGCCACTCTCCCTTTGTTTGGCCTGTGCTTAACCCTGCTCCCAAGGCTTTCCGGGGAACAAATCCTGCCAGGAGCAGGCTATTCCTTCCTGAGCTTGGATGCTGAGCTGGATCTTGGGGAATGACTGATCTTGCCGAAAGCTGGTCCCTGTTGGAAAGGTGTGAGGGCTTCTCTAGGACGTCCCAAGTGCTTGTGTGCAGCTTTCCCTGGCCTCAAAACGGCTGCAGCTGCTATCAAAGTTTAGCAAAGGAGGCTGCTCCCATCCCAAACCAGCTTTTTCTCTGACTTCATCAATTCTTCATGCTGATAACTCCTCTAATGAGAGACTTTGTGCTGCCTTTTAGGAAAATGATGTGTGCTAGCGATCTGCCAGCTGCCTGACTGGGTCTCAGAAGCCTTTAAGAGATGTTGTTTTGCATCCAAACTTTTGCAGCTTCAGCATGACCTGCTGGAGAAGTGGTCACTGAGGCATGTAATATAACTGAGAAGAAAGAATCAAATCGTGCTGTCTTTTCCAGACTTCCCTTCTCCAGCAAGGAGGTGAACTCTGTGCCCCTCTGGAAATGAAGAAATACTTCCATCAGTGCTTTTCAGAACTGAGTTCCCCTGGAATGAGCTGTTCAGCCTGGCAGGGATGTTGCCCTGAAGTGAGGGCAGATAAGGTTTTGGGGTATGGGTGTCTCTCTGCTGTTTATGTAACAACTGGTACACATGGCAAAGAGAGTCAAGACTATCTGATAGCTCTGCACTCTTGGTGGCAGAAAGACTTGTTTGCTGTTTATTTGCAGTTTGATGGAAAGCTCAGTGCTAGCTGAGGAAGTAAGTTGGGCTGGGAAGGAATTTCTAGAGGCTCAAAATAAGACAGGACCCCAAGGGTGTTGCAAGATGTCCTGTTGTTTTTCCTCTTTCTTCACTGCCTTCCCCACCACACACTGTGCAATCCCCTCTGACAGCCCTCAGCAGTGCTGCAAGAGCCCCAGGGCTCCCCTGCATTAGGCTGGGAACTGCCTTCAAAACAGAAATGTTTCAAGCTCAAAATAAGAAACTGGACTTTTCATAGGAGCTGGTGGTGTAGGGTAGAAGTCAACTGGTGAAGAGAGGCTTGAAAGTTGTAACATGGAGATGACACAGGCTTTCAGCTCAGTAGCTGTTTAAGTGGCCCCAAAAATTCAGGCAGAGCTCTTGTCACCTTAATCCACCCTAGGAGGGGATGGGGCCTGAATCTGCAAGCAGGAAGGGATGTGCACACTCCTTGTGCTGTGTGGCCTCATCCTGTGCCCTGGAAGTTGTTGTGCCAGGCTCTGATGCTCAGCACTGCGGCTGGGCAGGAGTCACAGCACCGAGAAGCCTCATGGGTGATGCTGAAGGGGACATCAAGTAGCTATTCATAGCTAATGCTTTCCAAGAATGAAGGAGCAGGAAGAAAACATAAGCGTGCTTGTTTGGGAATGAAACAAGCAGGCTGTGCAAAGCCCCAGCTACTGGAAACCCACGGGCTGGTGTCTGGTTTTAATAGCACAGGGCAGATACACACTGGTTTACTGTCTGCTCCTGACACAGAGCAGATACCTGCCAGAGCAATTTCCTTTGACTTAATGCAATCTGTTGATTAAATATTTGTTTCTTGCACCCTCATGCTGAGCAAGCTGCTGCATTCAGGGAGATGAAGGGAGTTGTGTTCTGGGATGGTGCTTATCTTGGATTTACAGACCTGGGTCAGCTGAACGCAGCAATCTCGCCTTCTGATCACTGACAGCATCTAGTGATGAGAATTAACACATCAGAAAGAGACAAAATGAGCTTTTCTGGGCTATGCTGAACTTCAAAAGTGGGGATAAAAGCTGCTGTTGTCCTGACATCAGATGCTATCAAACACAACATTGGCCCAGGGTTGTGTCTGTCTAAACTGTGACAGGCTTGTTCAGGTGTCTGAGCCTTTGGATGCTGGATGGGGGAAGCACTTTCAAACACTGATAAAAGGTTTCTATTCCTGTTGTTCCAACCTAATTTAATTAGATATCACAGACACCCAGTCCCCTTTTTGAAACAGAGATGATTTCAAGGTGATAAGTTCTGACTGCCACTAAAAGCCAAGGCACATGGAAAAATCTTTTTGTTTGCTTCTCATACAGCTTTTTCAATCCAACCTAGAGAAATCAGGCAAAGAAGAGAAAACTTTTTTTTTCTACTTTCTTGCAGTTCATAGTTCTGAAATCTGGTGCATGATATGCATTAAACAGGGATACAAAGGGATTGAGCTGCAGCTGTATCTGACAACACATTGCCCAGGGTACATGTGGCGTCCTCATGGATGGCAAATGTGGCACTGTGGTGGCCTGACAGCACCGTGGGGTTGCTGCAGGAGGGTGTTTCATGGATGGGGCATGTTCTGTGATCCTCCTCCAGATTTTTGTAAGTCAAACTATTGTTTTTAAAAACTGCTTTAAACCTACATTTTATGGCTGCTGAGATGGACACAGGATATGACCTTCTTGGTTTGGCCCGGATTTTGACTTGCTGTACTTTTTTACATCACTGTTGAGCAAATACAGATGTTTAAAAAGAAGGAGAAGGCTGTTTCCTCTGGAACAAAATAAAAATGCTTTCTATTCAGTGCACAGGAGCTCCTTTTATAGAGCTCCTTTTGGTCTGATCCTGGGTTGAAGACAGGGAGAATATTGTGTACATGAGGATGACATGAAGAAATTCAGATTGGGGAATCAGCATTTCCCTATAACAAAGATGTGAATTGGCTTCTGGGCAGAAGTTGAAATGCAGATGCAGAATGGTTTATAATTGTACTCACATTTGGGCAGTGGAGACAGTCTGGATTTGAGCTGAGGACTCACACCAGTGCCCAGATGTGTCCTGAACTGGCCTGTGGTGTGCTTGCTATGCTGGACTTGGTGCTTTGAATCTAATCCCAGTATATCTGGGGCATAACTTGGCATTAGAAAGAAAACTCTGCACAGAGACTTATTCCCATTAAGGGCTGGTGATGATGTTGGGAGGTTTTTTTTTTAAAGTCCTCCTGTAAAATTCACTTACAGCTGTTGCAATTGTATCTTGTGCCTAATTGAATGCAGGGACAGGCTCTCCCTTATTGTTTTTATTTAATAAATGGCTTGAAAGAGCACTTAGATGGCTTGTGGGGACCTTCCAGGAGTGGATGTGCTCTGTTAGAAGTGCTCAGCTCCTGCCAGGGCAGTGGAGAGATGGATGTGGCCAGGTCAGCTGTGCTTCCACCCTCTGACCATCACAGTGTGCTCTGCACAGCCCGTGGTGATGGTCCTGCCATGGATCTGATGGTTCCTGGGCCACCAGGAGCTGCCACTGCTCCCTGAACAAGGGCCTGGCAGGAGGGACACGCTGAGAGCAGAGTTACAGCACAGCTGGTGTCCTGTGAATCCCTGCCTCTCACCTGCCCTCTCAGGTTGCTGCCATTGGTTTCACACCATGGATACAAAACACTGACTGCCCCAAATCCACAGCAGTGGTTCAGAGCAGCAGGAGTAATTACACTGACTTCAGAAAGAGCTGCATCTAGCTGATTTTCTAGCACCCCTAAGAAGCAGAAATCCAGGTCAAAAGAAAGGTCTTACCATCTTTATTTTTTAATTTACTTTTCTTTCACCCCCTCTGTGTCTGCAGAAACCTCTTTGCACCAGGCTACACAGAGACCCACTACAGCCAGACTGGCCAAGCCCAGAGCACCCCGCTGGCCCACACGGTGAGTGCAGAGGTTGTTCCCTCCCACGGCTGCAGGGGAGACCAGGCTGGGGCTCAGAGAAGCAGGGGACCCTCTGCCTCCAGAGCCTTCTTTTGAGGATAGAGATCCCCACTGCTTTAAGCTAAAGGGGAAGGCAATCCAGCTTTTTGATCTGGGAGGTTCCAGCGGAAAGCTGCTCCATCCCCCAAAAATGGTAAAAACATCTTTCTGTTTTGCCTGAGCTCTGCTATGAGAGCCAAGGTCAGCCGCCAGCATTGCTCCCCTCTCTCTGGGTGCTGGGGAGTTGTTTATTCCTCACACTGCTCGTCCTCTTGCTTTGAGTTTTACCACCAGCTTTTTCACACTGGGGGCCTTCCCAGACTTTGGGAAAATTAGCCCCTATAAGCCAGCTCCCGTTCAGTAAAAACCCCATAAATTACTGATCTCACACAGGCTTTGGCTGGCTCTGCTGCAGCAGCACAAAGATGTGCATTGGTCACAAAGCAAAAATAAGAGATAAAATCCCCATGAGATCATCTTTCCTAATGCTGCCCCAGGGTGAGGGGAAGGGATGTGATGAATATCTTGGCGTTTCTGCCCCAAAGCCTCCTTGTCCCAGCCAGAGGCTGCCTTTGTCTCACCAGCAGCCAGGGGCTTCCCCACTGCCCACGGTGTCACCCTCTCTGGGGCCAAAGCCACATCCTTTGGGGTCTGACCCAGGGCCAGCTCCATCGCTGGGCAGCTCCTGTTACAGGCAGAAAGCTCTGGGTCGGTCTCAATGCTGCAGCCACCCGAGATGCTGCCTTGGGGATTCAAAGCTCTCAGTTTTTGCTGGCAACAAGGAGCTGCTTGATGCTCTGGCACAGGCCAGGCATGGCAGCTGAAAGGCCAAATTTTGCTGCAGAGTCAGAGAGATTCAGCACTGATAATCAGCTGCCAAGTGCGGCGGAAAGGGAACAATTACCGGAGTGTCGGCAGCGCTCGTACCGGACTGGGCAATGCCTAAATATAACACATGTCCCGTGTCCATCCCCAAACTGCACTGCCAACCCTGCTTCCCTCTGCCTTCCAGGACCACTGCTTTTACCATGGGGTCGTGCGGGGCCGGGAGCACTCCAGCGTCATGCTCAGCGCCTGCCGAGGGCTGCGGTGAGTGCCTGGAGCGGCCGGGGTCTGGGAATGCCTCTGGGAATACCCCTGGGAATGCCTCTGGGAATGCCCCTGGGAATGCCTCTGGGAATGCCCCTGGGAATGCCTCTGGGAATGCCTCTGGGAATACCCCTGGGAATGCCTCTGGGAATGCCCCTGGGAATGCCTCTGGGAATACCTCTGGGAATGCCTCTGCTCCAGTGCTGCCACCCCAGCTCTGCTCCCCAGCAACCTGGCTGCCCTATTTCTCTCCAGGTGGATGAACCTGCTCTCAAAGGCCACCTGGCCTGGGCATAAAAAGGAGCATATTGGGAAAAATGCAGAAATTGTCATTAGCAGCCGCTGCCCCCTAACCAGCTCTGGGATCCTTCCCCCTCTGTGCTGGTAGCGTGGACTGGTGCAATGAGTGAGTTTAACTCGAGTCCTCTGGAGCACAAGAGTCTTGTTAGTGGCTCAGGGCTGCATCTGTCACCGACAGGGACAGGACTCGCTGTGTCCCAGCCCAATGCTCTGCACTCGTGCAGAAACAGCTCCTTCTCCCAGTCTCTCACAGCTGGCAAGTTTGTGTGTGTTTTGGGGCAAAGTCTTCAAGTCTGATCTTTTACCTGGATCGTCAGCTGTGCTCCCTGCTTTCTCCCTGGGTGGTGCCAGGGTTGTGTGTGTGAAACTTTGGGAGTAATGGAGATTTTGGCTGGAAAAGAGGATCTGTATCCTCAGCCAGGAGTAAATGCAGCAGCTAATTTTGACCAAAGAGCTGCATTCATTTACACCAGCTCAGAGTTTGTTTCCAAAACATCACACAGGCTTTATTGACATTAGTGGTCATCTGCTCTGGAGCCCCATTGGAAGCTGTGCTGGTGGGACTGGCTCCAGCCAGGAAACAGCCCCTGCCAAAGCAAACCTGAGAGATCTTCAGTGAATGTAGTCCAGGCCAAAGAGCCCAGTGAGATAAACAGGACAGTGCAGCCATCTGTGGCAATTGCAATAAATAACCCAAAAGCAAAAGCAGTGTGCAGGTGTGCTGTGCTTGTCAGCCTCTGTGTTTTCCTAGGCTCTGCCTTCCAGATGCAGAGGGACAGAGATGTTCAGTGTGCCCATGCAGAGGGTTCCTGCAGCCCTGAGCTGTCAGTGCCAGCTGTCAGCTCTTTGATGTAATTTTCTAACTGCTGTGGAAGCACAGGAGCTGAGCACACGTGGCTGTTCTCACTCTGAGCCTGCACAGGGAGACGTGCTGTCCATCAAGCCACACATCTTTTAGTGGGCATCACACACAGATTTCCAGCTCTCCTGGCTGTAACATGCTCATTGAGAAAACCAGAACCATCTGGCTATGTGCATGACCCAGAGAGAACTCTGTTTTTCCTGTTGACAATCAAAGTCTTCACATTTTTCAGGTCAGTTCTGTTATAGGCAAATTTCTCCCGTTGGTTGAAAAGCTTCCACTGCCCCTAAAGAAAAAGCTGTATGTTTAAAAAATCAATACTTCTCAGGTTGCAGCACATGCTCCAATAGCCCCTCCATGTCTGAGGCCCACTGAATAGATTTTAATATATGGAAGCTCAGGGATTTCCCCCCTCCGAACTCAAAATATTCCCACCCTTTTTATTAATGAACTGACTGGCCTGGTAAGGATAAGTGTCTTGCCAGAGTCAGATGGGGCTCAGCAGCAGCAGAAGGATTTGTCTCCAGTTGCTGTGATAGTAATTAACTTCCCTTTTATTGCTTCCCGTTTCAACAGAGGACTTATCGTATTGAGCAGCAATTCCAGCTATATCTTGGAGCCAGTTCCTGACAGCCTAGAGCAGCACTTGATTTACAGGGTGGACAACGTGAGGTGGCAGAAAGGAGCCTGTGGCTACCAGGGCACTGGGGATGCAGCTGAAGACTGGCTCAGGGACTTCACAACTGGGATGAAACCACCACGCCAGAGGGTGAGCAGGGCTCAGCCTGGGTCCATGCATGATGCCCCAGATTTCCCACCTGTTCCAAGCCTGAGAAGCCTGCTGTTCTCTGGGAGCATAGCTCAGAAAATGAAATGAAGAACATTTAAGAGGGTTGTAGCAAGCTGTTTGTGAAATAGGGGCTCCAGCAGGAAATAAATGAGTGTTGGGGACTGTTGTGGGTTGTAGCTGCTTCTGTATCTGATGCAGGAACAAGCAGGTGGGCTGAGGACAGGCATGTGGGCACTTGCTGTGGATAAACTGGCTTGTGATACTTGGTTGCTCTAAATCAATCACATCTGGAGGTCCCTGTGTGTGATGGTGTGGGGTGAATGGCCAGTGAGAAACAAAACATGTTTTCTAAAGAGCTTCCTGGGGGATATTGGGGGGATAACCTGTGTTGCTGCTGCTGCAGGTGAAACGGGACAGTCTGCAGGCCACGAAGTACGTGGAGCTCCTGCTCGTGGCTGATTATGCCGAGGTAAGAAATGGGATCATTTTTGTACCAATGGAGCACCAGGCACAGAGCATCTCACCTGTGTCTTGGTCACTTTTGCCCTGGCAGCCACAACCCCTCTGGCACCACTGTCAGCCAGTGTTGGCCCAGGAGAGATGGAGGTTGTGACGTGGATGAGGGACGAGGGTCAGTTCTGGTCACCCAAGGTAGCAGTGGTCAGTCCTAGTTGTGGGTGGGAGTGTCTCCCTTCAGAATAGGGGAACTTGGGGGTTTCCAGGGGTGATGTGCTTCTAACTCTGCAGTACACTTAATCTCTAGAGAAGATAACCATGACTGTGCTCTGCTCTGAGCTGGTAGCAGATATATAAATAGACATTTTTAAAGCTCCAGATCATAGAATAGGTCTGGAAGAAGCCCCATGAAGTCAGCAATCCCTCCCCCATCCCCAGCCTGGACAGCAGGCCAGACACACTGACAGTGCAAACCACACAGTGTTTTACTGATTGTTTAATCTCCAGCACAGACGGGAGCCAGGCTGGTCCTATCCATAATTTACAACTTGAAACTCCAGTAGGGAAAACCACATAGTGCTCTGGGCTATAATTTATCCTGAACAAAGCTAAAGAGGCAGAACCTATTTTGGTTTCTCTGTTAGGCAGCAGGACACCAGGGAAACTGAGAAAACACATAATACCCAGGAACTGCCTTATGTTGTTCACCATTTGATTAGACAAACAGGGAGAGAGCCTCACGGTGTTATTGTTCACAGCCCTTTCTTTGCTGTGTCCCTCACTAGAAGGAAAGTTAGAAGAAAACAAAAGTTTAAACGTTTTGCCACTTTAATTCTTTGAATCAGTTTGCTAAAATTAACTCATTAATTGCCAGGTGGTTTAAAAAGGCAAATTGGTTGGATGAGTGAGATGTGATGAGCACGATGGCAGCCTTGACCTCAAACATGAAGTCTTGTTACCACACATTTTACCTGGCACATTTGCCAGTTCTTTGTCAGCCCTGGCTCTGGGGGCACTGAGAATTTGGGTTGCCTCACTGCCCCTGCTTGAGTAGCATCATTGCCATGGGGTGCCAGGGCTGAATTCTGAATATACGTGTACAGGTGAGCTTATGGTCTGATGTACAGTGAACAGAGACTTCACTTCATGGTTACCTTCTTGTTTCCAGAATAATGTGGATTGTTTTAACACATTTGTTTTCTTTCTAGTTGCCTTTGTGCTGCCTGACATGTTAATTTTTTTCAGTTTCAGAAACATCACTTCAGCATCGAAGCAACAAGGCTTAAATTAGTGGAGGCTGCTAATTACGTAGATAAGGTGAGATTGGGGGTGTGTGAAGGCAGGAAAGCAAGGCCCAGATCATGAAATATGAGAATTAATTGGGACAGAGGAAGGCTGGCTTTTTGGGAGAGAGACTTTGGGAGTGACTTGGGGAGTGGAGAGCGTCTGCCAAACAATTGTGTTGTTGCTCATCAAGAACAGAGTGGGGCGATCTCCACTCCTTACCTTGCAGGCAGCATAAGCACCTTGTGTTTTACTACGTATCTGTACTAACTGTTACCTCAGTAATGCTTTTTGACAAGGGACTAAGGTGTTCATTTGAAATGGTAGAAAACCTGGGAAGTAGAGCTAGAAAGAGCCTTCAGCAGTCGTGCTTGCAGTGGTATCCAGTGCTGATGAAGTAAAACTTCCTTACTTTGCAGATCTACTCTCTTCCTACTCCCCTTAAACTCCTTCCACCACTTCCTTCACCCTGCCACCCACGAATTCTTCTGTTTGTACTTGATGTGGGCAGAAGATAATTTCCTTACTCTTTTCAGGAATTTTGAGACATTGGAAGATAAAACATGATGTCAGTCTCCAGTCTTTGTCATTCATTCAAAAATGAAAGTTCAATGTTTCTATTTCAGCCAAGTTTAGGTTTGTGAGTGGTTCCACATTTCTGTCTGCAGAGCTGCAGCACAAAGCTGCAATGCATTTCCAGAGGGAGCATCTTCTCTGGACATGTGGCTCTTTAGTAGCAATTAGAAGAGTGTGTATTCAAGATTTAAAACACAGTAAAATAACTTTGTGGTGCTCATTTTATTATCTTTTTTCTGTATCTCAGTTTTACAGATCCATGAATATCCGGATTGCCTTGGTGGGGCTGGAGATCTGGAGTGACTGGAATAAATGTGATGTAACAGAGAATCCCTACTCCACCCTCAAGTCCTTTCTGGCCTGGAGTAGCAAAGAGAGGCTGCACAGAAAACATGATAATGCCCAGCTAATCACGTATGTTCATTTTTCCTGTTTCTGACCAGGGGGTTGGGTGGATGGGAAATCACTTTGTACCATTCTATTCTTCTAAGATTCAAAGTGGCTTTGTGGAAAGCATTCATTCCTATCTCATCCCACTGACACACAAAGTCCTGGTGCTGGTGATGGCCTGTGACTGATGGCCCACTGATCTCATCAGGGCCAGTAGCCTGGCCAGCAATGCAGATGGCATTGGAAGAAAAATTTGCAGCACCACTCAGATCTCCTTTCCTCTTCCGTTGTAATTCATCCACCAGGATGAGTCAGAGGATCTGCAGGACTGAAATGCAGAAATACAATGCATTTTGCCTTGTTTTCTTTGGTTGGGGCTTTTTACCCTTTAACATTACTGTATTTCTTCTCCACCTGGCCATGTCCTGAGCACAGTTTCCAGGACTCCCATTTCAGACATGCTGCTGGGGCAGTGCAGAATTCCATCTTGCCAGGCAGGAGCAGAGTGTGGCTGCTCCCAAAGGTGTTACCTACAACTCTGTCAAGTCCCTGAATCCCAAGCTGGCGAATATTAAGCTTATGGTAAATTAAGTATTCACAAACAGTACTCAGTTAAGGATCCAGAAATAGTCCTTTCTGTGCTTTTTGCAAAGCTCAGCAGGAGCACTTTTTGGAACCAAACCATTATGAAAAATAGGATTGTCTGGCTGGCCCATAAAACAAAGTAATGGTCCAAGATAAACAGACCTTAAGGCTTTGTAGCTCTGCTATGATGTCCTGTACTTGAAGCTATTACTAAAGACAATGTGTCTCCCTGACACTGTGTAAGAAGCTGTGCACTGCAGGATGCATTTCTCTGCCTGCCTTCTCGAGTGCCTCAGTGCCATTTCATGTTCTTTCTGGGTTGATTTTAGGGGTGTGCCCTTCAAAGGTACCACAATAGGCTTGGCTCCTGTGATGGCCATGTGCTCTGATCTGCAGTCAGGAGGAGTAAACATGGTAAGTAATTGCCAATACCTAACCTAAAGTTTCTTCCCAGCAGTGAATACACAGGATAGATGCCTCCTAAAGCCCAGGAACAAAACATTTCCTGTGAAGTCCTCCACTCACCTGCTTATAGGCAGGAATACCTTCAGTAGATGTTTTCTACAAGTAGTAATGAGAAGTGCCACTCACCCCATTGACTCAGAGGTGCACAGGACAGGCACAGGTAAAATGCTGACATGTCTCTTTGACCTTGCACAGGATCACTCTGATAATGCCATTGGTGTTGCTGCTACCATTGCCCATGAGATGGGACACAATTTTGGCATGAATCACGATTCTGCTGGCTGCTGTACTACCCCTGCAGCAGATGGAGGCTGCATCATGGCTTCTGCAACTGGGTGAGTTCATCTTGCATGGGCTCGTGGAGAAAAGCAAAGGGCTTTGTTACAAGAGCCTTGGTGGGGTAAGAACTAAAAATGTGAAGTGAAAAGGGGTTTGTTGCTGCCTGTTGGAGTCAGTGTGTTTATAGAGAAAATATTGCAGGACAAACCCTGGATCATGGAGCAATAGCAATTTGCTGAATTCTCAGTGAACTGATTCCTGCCTGAGACTGGCCTTAGGTAATGGCAGCATTTAAAAGCAGAGCTCTAAAGTCTCTGGCAAAAGGAAAATTTTCCTCTTTTCTTTTCTTAAGAACACTCGCTGGTTTCTGAGAGGCTGTGTTTAGGAGAAAAGAAGTCTTTGAGATAAAGGGGAAGCGAGAATGACTCTAGAAGCCCACAGGAATTCAACATTTCATTTTGGATGAGGAAACATAACAATTTCTATAATTCAGTCACGAAAAATGCCAGACAAACCCATTCACTTAAAGCCACATTGACCACATTCTCAAGCCTTCCTCTGTTTGAACAGATATTTTTTTTTCCATAGACATCTTCTTTTATGTGCATCATTTCCTCCAAGGAAACACATTTGGGTGAGAAGTGAAAGTGTAGTGGCATGCAAGTAGAGCACACAACATCCACACACATGCGCAGTCATACACAGAGTGCACAGCTCCTGGCATTGTAGCAACAGAAATTAATAATTTGTGTAACAGAAAATATTAATATTCTTCAAAACGAGGTGGTAGATAGGAAATATTAAATACTATTTTTAGCAGTTAGGTTCACAAACAGTTATTGTCCAAAACGGGCCAAGTACTGGGTTCTCAGGCTTGTTCAAGCAGTTAAGAATATGTCACAGCTCCAGTACTGAGGAGGTGAGAACAGCCATGTTTGTCAGCAATCAAAGTCAAATCTAGCTCAATATATTTTGGTTCTATAAAGCTTATTTTGTAAGGCCATTAAATTACTGGACTGTCTTGCAGTACAGCCTCACCTTGTCTTCAAGTGTAATGCAGGGACAAGAAATCAAAATCTGCTTTAGCACAACTCCATAGCTTTCAGGGAGAGACTTGTGTCCTTGGGCATTTGTCAGGATTTGCATGTGCTCCTTTTTGGTTCTCTAAAGCATTGCCCAGATCTGTCTTGATGTTTTTCTACACTGTCCATATTCAGGCACCCATTCCCCAAAGTATTCAACCAGTGCAACAGGCAAGAGCTGGAGAAGTATCTGCAGTCTGGTGGAGGGATGTGTCTCTCCAATATGCCAGATACCAAAAGAATGTATGGTGGAAGGAAATGTGGAAATGGCTACTTGGAAGAGGGGGAGGAGTGTGACTGTGGAGAGGTGGAGGTAACAATTGCTCAGATCCAAGCATTTGGGGTTTAGTGGGACACAATGTTTGCATTATGTATTTTGCAAATACAGTTATGTGATCTGTAATCGGCTTTCCTTTGTGCAAGAGATAAACAAACCTTCCCTGAATGCAAATGTAAATCAAGGTTCTAAAATACCACATCTGACTTCACAGTGTGTAGTACAATCCATCCCAGAACTCAGGGATGGTGTGATCCAGGGCTGAACAGAGGTGATGAAAACCTCATTTAAAAAGAAGGAGAAAAAGTGATTTTAGGTCACAGAATCACAGACTCATTTAGATGGAAAAGACCTCCAAGATCACGGAGTCCAACCTGTGACCCATCACCACCTTGTCGACTAAACCACAGCACTGAGTGCCATGTCCAGTCATTTCTTGAACACCTCCAGAGATGGTGACTCCAACACCTCCCTGGGCAGCCCATCCCAATGCTTAACAACCCTTCCAGTGAAGAAATTCCTCCTGCTATTCAGGAGGAATTCTGTCAGATGATGCCATTTCATGTTCACTGTAGCTATGGCTCCATTCCTGCTAAGAATGGGGCTTCTCGTAACCCTGCATCTCACTTCTGCATACCCATACTTTGTCTGATAAGGGAAGAGGGAACTGGAACCAGCAGCTCAGACTCTCCAGATGTAATGAGCACAACCAATTTTAGCCCATCAGCCCATCAGAGGGTGGTTATGCAGTGCTGGAATTCAGCACGTGCTGGGTACCATGAGCATAACATGGAAGGAAGGATGTAATTCTTTGTGTGTGAGAACACATCTCCCATCTGCCCTCTAAACTCTGCTGCATCTCACTGTCTTCCAGGAGTGCAGGAACCCCTGCTGTGATCCCAGAACCTGCTCCCTGAAGCCGGGTGCCAAATGTGCCCATGGCAGCTGCTGCCATCAGTGCCAGGTGGGATCTCTGGGTTTTCCTAGGAGGAAAGGGAATAAAGGGGGTGCAAGTGTGAGGCTGAAAACTGGAGGGGGAAGGGGGAGAAAAACAGAGCCAAATATGGAGTTTAGCTCCTCACCTGGTTTGATTTTTTAGGTGCTATGATTGTACTCAAATTACTGGGGTCCTTTCTTCTGGCTGATTAATTAAATTGACTCCTGTGATAACTTAAGATGAACTGTGAATGCTGCTGGAATTAAGTGACACTGCCTCTTTTAAATGCTTAGGGATGGAATAAATCAGAGCTAATATTTCTCTCCTTTGGCTCTAGAAGAAATCTAGACAGAGCTGTTGGAGCAAACACTTCCTCCAGGGGTTAGGCTGGATGCTGTCTTTGCTTTGAATCCTCTTTTCTGGGGTGCAGTTGAACTCCTTTAGCTCAGGTGCTTGCTGAAGAAACACTGGCAAAGAGTATTGTATATGTGTGAACACTATCCTTTTAACTCTCAGCTTTCCTTATAGAGGCTGGTTAAAATGTGTTTCATATTTTGGAGCCAAAGATCTCAAATTTTAACAAAAAAATTAACTTAAACATTAATATAGGCAAACATTTCTCTTAAGCTCATCTTTATGTTTGCATATTGACTGCGTGCTCTTACTGACCTATCCTGAGCAAGTGGGAAACAAATTTCCAGAAGTCCACCTGGACTCACTTGGAACAACCTCTTATATGGAACTGTGTGTGCCCTTTGTTCTCCATGTGTGTGGTGGAGAGGAGAAGAACAAACTGAGTAAACTGATAAGCAAGGGAGACATAAGTTATGCATTAAGAAAATGTCTCTGGCAGAAATGACAGGCAAACATGGAAGCAAACTTCCCAGCCAGGGAGGGCTTAGAGAATAGATTACACAAACAGCTGTCAGAAATGGTTCAGGTAAATCAGATCCTACCCTAGGGTAGAGTGAGATGGATCAGTGTCCCCATGAGGGCTGGCAGCCTTGCATTCTGTGCATGATCTCATTGCTACCTGGGGAAGGGATCCAGACATTCATTTTATTCTGCACAGTTCACCCAGTTAATGAAGTCCCAGAGTCACATGAGTCACTGGTGACCTCAAAAAACCTGAGGCAAGGAGGATGAAGTGACACACACAAGATTTTGTCTTATCTACACGAAGATGTTGTGCAGACATGAAACCACAGAGGAGCCAAGCAATAATCCTGGGTTTTTCCCGTTGTCTCTTTGTAGCTGATGTCTCCAGGAACTCTGTGCAGGGAGAGGTCAGGACTCTGTGACCTCCCAGAGTATTGCACTGGCGAGTCCCCGTTCTGCCCCCCCAACTCCTACCAGATCGATGGGGCTCCCTGCGACGGAGGGAGGGCCTACTGCTACAGTGGCATGTGCCTCACCTACAGGGACCAGTGTGTGCAGCTCTGGGGGCCTGGTAAGGGCACTGCCTGCAGCCAAACACGCTGTCCTTTGAGCCAGCAAATGGCATGTGGCACCCTGCAATTTCTCACCCTGTGCAAGGCAGGAGTACCTTCCATACCTGCTTTCAGCAGCAGAGTCTGAGGAGCCTTTTCTCCTGCCTTACTCGCTTGGAGGAGGCAGCAAAAATTTCCCATGCTCAAACCATTCTGTAAAAAGGACAAGTGAGTGGTTGGCATGGGGTGAGAGGAAGCAGCCACATGAGTCTCTTCCATGCAGGAGCACGGCCAGCACCAGATGCCTGCTTTGAGAAGGTCAATGCTGCTGGAGACATCTATGGGAACTGTGGGAAGGACATCTATGGGAACTACAGGAAGTGTGACATGAGGTACAAAGCAGAGGGGCAGCCCAGAGTTACTCGTTGGAGATGCTTTTATATATTACAGAATTATGGACCAGTAGATAAATCTGATCCATGCATTGGTTCACTCCCTTCCTCTGCCTCCTGGGAAACCAGCTGCATCCTTGTGGGACTTAGAGCCCTTGCAGCTGAAGCTTTCAGTTCACCATTTTCCTGCCTTTTGCATTTTCAAACATGTAGTTGATATTTTTTTCAAAGGAACAGCAGGGGAGATTTTTTAGTCTCTAAGATAAATATAGCTTTCTAACTGAGATAAGAAATTCTTAGTCTTAACTCTGATTTTATTAAGATTGGCCATCATGAGCACATCTTCCATCCATGGAAACTGTGAGATGTGCCATCAGTATCCATCAGACCCTGTTGCTTGGGATAGTTCTTGGGAGGTGCCTGCTTGTTTAACAATGACTCAACACTGCTGCTTTAATTTACATTTAGAGCTGATGTCTGCAAAGCGTTCAGCAAGCCAGAAATAATCACTTTAGCCTTTCCTTTGAAATCAGAGATGCTAAATGTGGGAAGATTCAGTGCCAGAGCTCTGCTTCCAAACCCCTGCAGTCCAATGCAGTGCCCATAGACACGACTGTCAACATGCAGCAGTGCCGAGGGACCCACGTGTACAGGCCTGACAGTGAAGAGAAGGAGATGCTTGATCCTGGCTTGGTGCTGACAGGAACAAAATGTGGGAGCCATCATGTAGGTACAGTTCTGTCTGGAGTGGCTTGAGGGAGGTTCACTTTTCCACTCAGAATGTGCTTTGTGATTATGAATCCATTAATTTTTTATGTCTAATGCCTTCCTAGGAGATTTTTGTATTTGTTAGAAAAACAATTTCATAGAGGCTTCAGAAAAGCAATGGAAGAACACACACCAAAGGCTTTATGTCTTTGCCAGATGAAGTCCAGGGCCAGTGCTAAATTTGGAATTCACTAATTGGTTGAGGTTGTCTAGGTTAGAGGTGAGACAAACAATTGGAAATCAAGATGTGAGAATTCTTTCAGGGACTTGCTAGGGGGCATGGCCAAATTATTGACAGCTGAGCTCCCACTCCTCTCTGATCACATTAGCTGGGATTTAGGGAGTTATTAATTTTAACTGTTTGCTTGGGAACCAGGTTAACTTCATTTCCTGTTGTTCTGCCCGGGGAATGAATTAGTTCTATTTCCAAGGTGTCTGGGACCCTGAGAGTCACAAAATAGCACAAAACAGGAACATGGTGCATAACTCAAAGAGCTAACGCTGAGTTTTGGATCTTTTCTCTGCAGGTTTGCTTTGAGGGACGCTGCCAGAACACATCCATCATCTTTGAATCTGAGAGCTGTAGCAAGAACTGCCATGGGCATGGGGTAAGTGTCTTCTTTTTCATTTCCATTCCAGGCTGAAGCAGGATGGGCTGCCATTTTTCTTTGTTGGTTGTTCGGCTCGGTTCTGGTACTTCACTTAGGTTCGCTCTGGACTTCGACTTCTTGGTTTTTAATTTGCACATTCCTTTCCTGTTGGATGCATTTTCTGGTCCATGAGTGTCCCTTTGACGTAAGATTTAAGGAGGTCTGCTGGAGGGATATGAATTGCAATGAATGAAAACAAGAAGGGGTAATCTTAAAGAAAAATCTTCTGGGCCCAGTTTAGACTGAATAAAAAATGTATCAGACTCAGTAAAGGAAAAACACAGTGAAAAGTCATGTTTAGAACAGTTTACCCCACATTGCTCTGCAGTGCCCCCAGGGGATGGAAAAAAGGACAAATACCAAAGGGCCAAGCTCTTTGGCCTAAACAATAGGAAACCTTCACTCAATGAAAAGGAAGACTCCTGTCCTTCAGTTTAGAGATGATAAAGGCATTTCTAAATGCTGCTTTTCTCCTGAATTCAGGTTATTGTCAGTTCAGCTGAAGAACCCTTGTCTTTTGGGGAAAGGGAGAATTTCTGAGGAAATAAAGGCACTTTCACTCCCTGAAGAAAAAGGTTTCTGGGCACTTAACCCCCTGTTTTTGCCCATTGGAGTCTCTTCTGCAGTGTTTTATTCAGCAAGGACTTAATTTATTTTTGCTTACAAGTTTCTTAGTAGCTGCCACTTAAGTCTCTGAATCTTCCCACTCCAGGTCTGCAACAACAACAAGAATTGCCACTGCAACCCGGGGTGGGCCCCCCCGTTTTGTAACAAGGAGGGGACGGGAGGGAGCTTGGACAGTGGTCCCCCCCTGCCTGAAGGTGAGTGGGACCAGCTCTGCCACGGTGCCACCTCAGAAGGACTTGAGTTAGGTTGGGAACAAAGAGTTTTCCATTTAACAAACTCTGCTTTCTTGCCCTCAGGCTCTTCAGCGGTCGTGGTAACTCTGGCAATCCTGGCTCCCATTCTCCTTCTCATTGGAATCCTGTTTTTACTCTATTATCTGAAATGCTGGAATAAATTTTCGATCTGTTCTCTAAAGAAGACACCACAGTTCAGGTAAGTTGTCAGTGCTGTGCCTTGTGTGCTTGTCCCCCCTTCCCACCTTCAGTGCCAGGACAGAAGAGACATTGCAAAGGCTGCAAGGAACATAACTAAATGTGTTTGCTGGTATAGTCAGTATTTGCTTCTCATTCTTCTACTCTAGTGAAGATAAAATAGAAAATACAGAAAAATAAAGGAGAAAATGTATCAATATAATAATACTATTTTCTTTCTTTTATTGCCAGTGACACCTCTGGAACTGGGCATGCAAACCCTGCCTTTAAGCTGAAAACCCCCCAGCAGCAGAGGAAGGTAGGGGCAGGGTCACCTTCCACTTCCAGGGCAGAGATGCAGCTGCCCTAAGATGTGGGGTGTGGTTTCCCCTCACACTGCAGTTAGGGAATAGTTTTATCAGAGGATGGGAAAAATAAACAGACATCACCCATGGCTGAAAGTCGGTGGTAGCTGAACATGGTACCTATTCTTAGTGATTTCCTTGAAGGCAGGAGCTGGGATTTGACCAGGCATGTGTGGCTGCTTGTCTCTCCTGATAGAACCTCTACTGTCACATATCCTCTATCTCAAAACTGGAGAAATTACAAACCCTGGGTTTATTTGCAAGCATCACACTAAGGCCTGGATTACTCTGTTCTCCTGATTTCCATTTCTGCCTTGTGATCCCAAACAGACCCAGTCAATCTCGTCAACACCTACTAGACATACACAAGACACACTGGTGTTGCAGGCAATATTTTCTACCATGTGGCTCATAGGCCTCACGTAGATCCTCACAAGTGTCACAGGGAGTAAAAAGCTGGTTTGAAGTGGAAACACCTGAGGATTTGTGGGTCTTTATTACAGGTGATTGGCTTCCCTGAAATCCCACCGAAACCTCCTTCTCAGCAAGCCCCAGGGCTCCAGATAACCAGGCAGCAGCCATCCACCTTCTGTGCTGGGTACAGCTGTGGTGTGGGGCAGCCCCTGGGACCAGCGCAGCCTCCGAAGGACGTTCCCCGGCGGACACCCCCGAGCAGGCCAGCACCTCCTGCTCCCAAACCCCCCATCTCTCAGGTATGGAGCTGTGCTGCTGTCCTGTGGGTGCTCTTTGCTGGGAGGTTTGTTCTGGTGAAGCCTCTCGCCCTGAGGGAACTGTTAGTCTTGACCCAAACTCACCCCATCTTATGTGAGCATCCTATCCAACGAGGTCATTTTGAGTGTTGAAAAGAAAGGCTATTGATTTATTTCTTTTGCTGGCAGCTTTGTTCTAAACTTACTGTGGACCCCACATTCATATGGAAAAGATGGTAAATCACTCAGACTGACTTAAACCCATTTTGCCAAAATATTATTCGTTTGGGGCCATCAAATGAATGGCCAGGAGGTCATCAAACGAATGTTCCAGCAGGTAGCAGGAGGCTGGCTCCCAGGCACTCCCTCTCTGAAGGATATAGAGGAAAACAAACCCTGTGGAGGAACATCTTAGCGACATTTCTAGCTCCATTGTTCCTGTTAACAGCCGGCACTTAGCAGGAAAGAAAACTAAAACAAAAGCAGGAAGCTGACTCTTGTCAATAAGGAATAGGTATCCTTCCCAGCTGGTTGTTGACAAGTTCTCCATGATCTCCTTTGTGTTCCCACCCCAACACATCCAGTGTCTTTATCTCAGTCAGTCCTACACTGGAACACTTTTCATAGGATTTCCAAAAGAAATATTGCTGGTTAATGAAAGAAATCTTGGGTTAATGGAGAGTCACGAGATGGAGAACATGCAAGGGATATAATTAATGTCACTTGTTGCTTGTCTCAGTGTCCTTCCTAGATGTTTGCAACATCTGCCAGATTTGCTCTCTTGCTATTCCTATAGGAGCTCTTCAGACCTGGCAGTCAGTGGAATTTAGTCAGCCTTGTCCTTCCTGGAGTCACAGGGCAAGATCCTTGGAGAGCAATAGATCCCCAAGCCATTAAGCATTGCATTTATGCATAGTCTGAGGAGACTGCAGGGGTTTTGGGTGCCCTCCAAGTTGTGAGTGCAGCTGTGTTTGTTAAATCAACACCTGTAAGGCAGCAGCTTAGCACAGAGCCTGAGCAACAACAGGCAGTCAGCTCTTGTGGGGTAACTTCTCCCCTGGGACATGCTTTCCACTGAAATTCATTAGATGAATGGAAAATACAATGCTCTGAGCATCCTATTAGGGACAGCTGTGTGCACAAACAAATAATAACTGCTTGTGGGTCTGTGTGTGTTTGTATGGGCACAAGTACATACATACATGTAGTGCTTACAGGCATTGTATGGGCAAACAAACAGTGAGTGTATGTGTGTGAAACTTGCTTCCAGCCATGAAGTGCATCAGTAATGTGGCTTCTTAAAAGGCTCTAGAACATAAGTTACCTATTACTTGCAAAATTTAACACTTAACTTCAAAAGTATTTCTTTCTTTTGTAGGATATTTCAAGGCCCCGGCCACCCCAGAGAGCTTTGCCAGCAAATCCTGTCCCATCCAGATCCAGAGGCTGGCAGGGGAACAGCCCTGCTGTCCCACTGCCTCCTGGGCACCCCAGAACCCCAGGACGACTCCAGCCTGTGGCAGAGGTAGGCACAGAGTGTTGTGGTGGTCCCCTCTCACCCCTGGGGAATAAAAACTCTCTGAAAAGAATATCAAGCTGTAAAACACAGAGAGGCTGTGGGTTGGTCACCTTTATTGCAGGGGTCTCTTTTAACCTGTTGCATATTAATAATTTATTGGGTTGAGCAAAACAGTGAATTCAGTCCTCTACATCCCTGAACACTTCCTCAGGGAAGGTATTTGTGGGAGTGGGCAGAGCAGTGGGGGGGACAAGGGGTGTGTGACCTAGAACAATCTGTGAAGAGCAGCAAAACATGAAGATTCACACAAGACTTGAAGATCCCAGTAGGGAAGAAAAGTTCTTTCCAGCCTCTCTAGCCATGGCTAAGGAGATGCTTTCTCTGCAGGGACTGTTTCCCCAAATCATTCTGAATAAGGACAATTAATAAGGGACTTTTAGCCACTGAGTTCAGTGCCTTGCAAACTGGGCTCTTTAACAGAAAACACCTCCACTCCACACAGCACAGCTTTATTGCCTCCAGCGTGCAATATACAGCTGTGAAAAATGGAGAAAACTGCACGAACTTCCTTGTGGGACAGTTCCTATGTGATGCATCAGGGTGTGAATGCATGTGGGTGGAGACAGGCTTCCCCTGGCTGGCAGTAACACCAGCTCCACGAGAGGGCGAGGGCAGCGCTTGTTTTTCCATCAGTGCTCACTCTTCTTTTCCCCTTTTTCCATCTCACCCAGAATGCTGGTGCCTGGACAGCTGGAGCAGCAAACAGCTTGAACGTGGGACAGCCAGGCTCCCGTGGGCATTCCTGAAGCAGTCTGCTCCAGGCTGGCCCTGGCCTTCACAGGGCTCTGGATGGCCTCCATCACCCAAAAACACCCACACCTTCACTGCCATGGACACTGTCTCAGTTCCTCTCTTCCTGCCCCCCCTGTTTTCTCTGTGACTCACCAAGCTGCAGTCAGGCATGGCAGGGGTGCCCCAGGTACATCCAGGCTGAGCTGGACCCTCTCTGCCTTTTCCATGTAGGGATGACTTGTTTATATGATATTTAAATATTATTGTGCAATATCCAGTGCAGAAATGGGGTGATGGGGTTTCACGTGTTTTTAATCAGTTATTTAAGTGTTACCAGGGAGAACATGCTGTGAGTGCAGGTGCTGGCCCTGATGGGCTTTCATGTGAGCCCTGTTGGTTTCCTCAGCCCCCCATGCAGGTGCAGAATCATATTGGTGCTATGCAGAACCCACTGCCTCTGGGGAGAGCAGAAGGCAGCTGGTGATAACATTCTTCAGTTTATTTTCTGTTTACAATGGGTGGCAAGTGGGGCCGGCCCCAACAGGGAACCAACCACAGAAATATAATTTGTGGGCCACTGTGGATTTTGATCAGCTTTAGCAGAGTGCATTATTTTCCCCCTTTAACCCTCTTCAGCAAGAGCATTGCAACCCTTCCGTCCTCCAGCACTCGCTTGTCTTCCCTCGGTGCTGTAAAACCCAAAAGCATCCCCAGCTCCATTCCATGTCATGAGGACACACTCAAGGTACGACAGGGAAGCTCTGGCCAAGACCCAGAGCAAAAGGGCAGAAGGAAGCTCAGCAAAAGGCAGTGCTGAGATCTCCTCTGCAGCGTGCGGTACCATGGAGCAGGAGATGTTTTTGCACGTGTCTCCTCAGGCTTTGGTCTGTGCTGAGCTGTAACTGAGCATGGGCTGTCTGCTCCCCAAACCAGTGAGAAACCTACCTGAAAAATGCCAGGTGGTGAAGCAGCTGAAATACTTACACAACACATGGTGCTTTTGTAGGGCAGCTCTCTTACTCCAGGTTTTTTCTCCAGGCCATGGATGGAGAGAGCTGTCTGTGTGCACTTTAAGCAGCTGATGGTTCTGACCCTGAGGACTCTCCCTTATGAATTTGTTTCTTCTTCTCCTAATAGTTTGGCTTTTGTATGTGGGTCTTTTTTTTTCCTCAGGATGTTAAAATAAGACCTTTTGTTATGCCAGAATTTTTTTTCCTTGAAATTATTTCCTAGGAGAACACAGGGAAATTTGGAGCTGTGGTTACAACAGTTCTCTTGTGTCTGATTTATTATGGACAAATCCTCAACCAGCGTGACTGCTGCTCCACATGTGAGAAACTATTATTGGCATAAAGAGTCTTGTTGGATGGTTCTCTTTCCCTAAGATCTACTTATTAAAGAAACCCCAGATAAACCCTAAGTACCCACTAAATTTGTAGTTATATGTAATAGTGTATCTGTAGGATGACTTAAGTCACAGTACTTTTCACAACTTTACTACCTCTTTCTCCACAAGGAAACAGTTCACAGTGTGTGTCTTGAAATTCTCATTGATTATTCCTTATCTCACTACTTTTAGACCTTTTCTTACCTTCTATGTGCCTGGAAAACAAACCAACCTAAAAAACTTCTTTCTGAAATAAGGGAGGGCAAGTAAAAGACAACAGCTTTCTAATCTTGGTATGTCTTTTTCTATAGTTGGGATATATTACATATAAAAATGTGTATTCAAACAACCCCCAGATCTGTTTTTTCTTGGTATATAATGGCATGTTTGGCTGCTCACAGGTGGAGCAGGAATGTACACAGACTGTAGTAGTAGATTCAATCACAAGAACTTGATCTCACATCTGAGCCCTCACTGAGTACAGCAGCACTTCTGCTCCAACCTCTGATCTTTAACAAAAGGCCACTAAAAATCACTACAATTATTTTCACTGCATTTCATGTGAGCATGGGATCAAGGTTTTAAAATTTCCCCTGAACACAAAATGCTCAGAGAACAACTGGACGTGCCCAAACTCTAATGGAAAGCTTTATTGCTGGAATATCATAAAAATCTCCAAAAGGTAGTTTTATGTAAGTCTTTCTAAGTTTTCACATGTGCAAGTTCAGTGTATGAGACTGAGAGAACTGCAGGAGGAGTAAAAGATGGTAAAACCTGAATTTTTTGAAAGATAATGTTACTTGGGAGAACATAAAACACATCTCACTTTCTCCTGTCTCCACTTATTAATGGTTTACAATAATGCTCTCTATGCATCTATGCAAATACTTGAAGAATGCAATTCATTGTGCCTTTTGCCTAGTTTTAATAAAATTTGTTGGTTGTCATTAACAAATACTCTTTCACTGTGTGTTATTTCATTACCTCTGTTCAAATCTTCATTTTCTATGAAGTGGCATTTCTCCAGAGAAGGCAGAATTGCTTTTATGAAATGCACTTCTAGGCAGTGAGAAAAGATGAGTCCCATTTACAGTCATTTTCTAAAATAAAATGCATAAAGCATCACACTAATTAGAATGCCAAAACCAAAGCTGGAGTGAGTGACTTGGATTATTTTTTGCCACCAAAGGAGGTCGCTGCGGTTTTACTCTGGTCCAGATGCTCTTTCTGTTGTACTCAGCTGTCCCTCAGCCTGTTTATCCCTTAGGGCTACACCAATAAGATGACAGAAGTCATTAAAATTTTCAGATCCACCTGCAACTGTTTTTTTTCCTAGAAAAAAAACCTTTATTTTCCTTTCCACGTCCAAAAAAAATTGTACTGAAATGTTATTAAAATAAGAGATTGCATAGTCCTCTCTCCCACAACACTGTATTTGCTCAGTGATGATCAGACCCAGGTAAAATCAGGTGAGCATCTCAGATGATAGCAGGACATGTCATGGGGCTCAAAGAGTTGGGGGGCTTGCCAAGGTCAAGATATTTCCTGAGGAAAAAAATACTTAATATTACAGCCACTTAGTTTTTAGACTGAAAAGATTATTCACAAGAAGCCTTGGAGCCAGTGGCAGAGTTTCTCCTGACATGAGGAGCTCCCCAGCTCGAGCAGGGGCTGCTCCTTTCTCAGGTGAGATCTGGATCAGACTCAGCAACTTCACCAACCACATCAGCATATCCTGGGCACCAGAGCTGATAGGAAAAAAAAAAACCCAAACAAACAAAACTCCCATAGAAATAATTAACACTGTGCTGCAGGAAAACTCCTGCACCTCACAAAAAAAACCAAAAGCTGAAAAAGATTTGTCTGTAAAAACACTTCATGGCTTGGGTCCTGCCACTGAGCCTGAGTGAATGGCTGTTGCAAAATTCACCATGTTGTGCCCATATTCACCAATATTCTGGTCCCATTATTTGCAGAGCAAGTGATTAAACATGGATGAGCAGAGTCTGAATAGCAGGAATGCACCGTTCAATCCTTGTCTCTCACCTCCTCTTGAGATACTGGTGTGTACTTTAGAGTTCATGCAAGTGTCTAGAAAGGAAACAAAAGAAGACAAAAAACAGTAATCAATGATCCATCAAGGCCTGGAAACAAAGACATCAATGGCCACCCGGGGGAAGGAGTGCAAGAGTAAACATCAGCCGTGCCAAGAATAAGAGATGGGAAGGGGCCTCAGAGAGGAGCTTTGTTCCAGGACTATCATATTTCTAGAGGATTTTTGTTTCCAGTGGCTGCATGTATTAAGGCACAGTGAGGATTTAACACACCCCTTGCTGCCACACCATGACAGAGATCCCATCCAAAACCCCGGAGAAAGATTTGGCTTTGGATAAGACACCGTTTGTTTTGTTTTCTGCTTTTCCTTTTTTAAATTTTCCACTGGCACTTGGAATGTTGACATCAACCACCCAGCCTCCAGTCCCTTGCATGTAACACCCTAGGTGTAGAGCATAAATACTTTGGGTTTATCCTCTGGGGCGATGCTGGAGTTGTCCACCTCTATCAGGATGTTCTTGTCATCTCTGGTGACCGGCGCTGGCTCTTCATTCTGAAGGACTTGCGGCAGATTCCCTATACTGACATCCATGTCTTTGAAAGCATGGAGCAAAAACACCCCCAGAATGATGGTGAGGAAGCCACAGACTGTCCCAATGATGTCAACCACAGTCATGGTGACCCACTCCTTAAAGAGGATGATGGAAGTGGTGATGACGATGGTGGTGAACAGCACGTAGTAGATGGGGAACACCAAAGAGGTGTTGAAAATGTCCAGAGACTTGTTGAGGTAGTTAATCTGAGTGGTGATGGATGCCACCAGCGTGATGACCAGGATCCATGTCAGGGGGTGCTGCAGCACTGGCTGGCCAGAAAAGAAGCCCTTGATGGCAATTCCCAAGCCTTTGACCGAGGACACGGAGAAGGCGCCAATGACGGAGCAGATGGTGAGGTAGACGAGGATGTTGCTCTGGCCATAACGAGGTGCGAGGTAGAAGATCAGGAGAAAGCAGAGAACCAGGAGGATGGCAGCATAAGCGAGGAAACCTGGAAGAGGGAGAGAAGAACTCACAACTCAAGCAGCAGGCACGGGGAGCAGCACTGCCCAGCCCCGAGAGCGAACACGCGGCCTCCTGCGTACCTGGCTCCTTCAGCTTGGAAGTCATTTCCTCCAGAGTGGTGACCTCCTCATCCTCTGGGGCGTGTATGACCATCACGGTGCTGCCCACCAGGCTCAGCAGGCAGCCCAGCTTCCCCAGCAGGTTGAGCCGTTCTCCAAGCAAATATGAGGACAGAATGGCACTGCACGGGACAGAAAAACATCAGCCGGTGCTTTGCAGTCCTTTAAAGGAGGAGCAGCAGCTCCAACAAAGTTAAGAATACTTTCATGTGATACAAGGACACAAATCTGGTGTAAATTAGTTGGATTCCAGTGTGTTAATACACAATCACATGGCATCTACTGACAGCTGAACCTGCAGGGGTGCAGGTGTGACCTGTGGGACACAGCTCTTGTGTCTGCAAGGTGCAAAAATGCTGAATGTTTTAGCACATCCTCAGAAATATTTTCTGGGTTTACAGAATCATGCATGAGCTGGTGGGTATTAAAAAGCTTTTAGTGCCTCATGGGAATTACTTCAAGGACCAGTGTAACAGAGAAAAAAATTGAACTCAACAACAAAAGAGTTACATTAATTTTAACTAAATCATCAGAACTGTTAAGTCTCAGAGAAACTCTGGAGGTACTGGGGCTACAGATATTGGAAAAAAATGGGCCAAGACACCAGGAGCAGTCCTAATTCTCAGTTTGCTTATGCACTTCACAATTACAGTCTTTCTATAAAATCTTAAGTACCCGGAGTCATGTATTTTGGTAGGAATCTCCTATTTAAAGATAAAGAAATAAAATGGGGGTTCAGCCCTTTTGGCAACAGTCATAAGTATAAAAACTCACTACATCAGAGGGCCCTAAAAGCCTATAAAATAAAAGGCAAGTGAAAGGTAGTTTGAAAATAAGCCTGATATTTTTTGACCCTTTTAAAATTTTAGTACTCTTGATTACAAAAACAAAACAAAACAAAACAAAACAATAAAACCTCACCAATCCTGAGTTTGCTAAAGAGCTGGAATAAGGAATGGAGTAATGCAAAAATTTGCAGTAATTTAACCAGCACTGTATGTGGCTGCTCTACACATGCAGCATTTCCAGAATGTCATGCCAGTAAATTCAATGGTTCCCAAGTCATCCCCCAAAAGGACAACTGTTAAAACATTTTTTAGAAAACATTGAGACATCTTTTCCTTTTGGGCAGAATAAATCATAGTGGCACCCCTTCAAATCCTTCTATTTTTACAAGTCGAACAGGCAAACAAAAAGAAAGGCAAATTGCAAATGATAGACACAAAAATCACCTTATGAGCACACTCAGAGCCCCCAGAGGCGTGACAATAGTTGCAGGAGCAAAGGCATAGGCAGCGAAGTTGGCAGCTTCCCCTCCACCCACTAAACAAACACAAGAAAAATAAATACCAGTGAGTTACAGTGTACTTTTTAATGTTTTCTCCTGTGGGCTTGCAAACCAGTAAGGTGTCACTTGGAGATTGGGTTTTGTGCTGGAGGCTTCACACTGCTGCTAAACAGGGGCAGATAGTGGGTGAAAATCTATTACAAATTAAGAGAGGCTCCTCCCCTCCACGCCGTGTCCTTGGGGCCGTGGTGTCCCTCCCTGGCTGGGCTCTCCTTGTCCCCGAGCAGTGAGAGCTGTGCTGGCTCTCAGGAGCTGCGAGGGCACAGTGAGGTGGGGGTACCTTGAGCTGCTGCAATCGCAGTGAGAGCCAGAAAAGAGGGTTCTGAAAAAACCTTTGGGAAATCTGCTGCTCCCTGTGCAGCTTTGAGTCCAACTGGAGGAGATGTTGTAGTGCTGCAGCATAAAATAAAGGTTTTAAGGCTCACTCTAAGGGAGAGCAAGATTTTTTCAAGGAGGTGCTACCAACACCTCTCTGTTATCTCCCTGCTGCAGCAGGAAACTCTCCCAGATCCCCCAGGCAGGCAGGGGAGGCTGTTTGCCCTGTGCCTGGTACACAGGCAGACGTGCCAGCTGCCTTATTAAAACCTGGCTTTTCATGCTTTCCATCAGGCAAAACTGAGCTAGCAAGTCCTACCAGTCCTGCAGGAGGATAGAGAGGGAGATCCTGCGTGGATCACTGCCTCTCCTCTCCCTGAGGATGGGGGAACTCAACAGAAAACAGGCTCTAAGCACGATATACAGTTTGTTCCACACCTCATTCACAAAGACCCTGGAAAAGCTGCAAACCCAGGGAAACAGCTTCTACTTACTGGTTAACAAGCCAGCCCACCAGAGCCAGTCCTTTAGGTAGCCATGGCCTCCATCTCCTGGGGGAGAAAAGCACATGCAGGAGTTAACAACCATATTCTTCAGAGCATCAGGTGAGAATGTCCCTTTGGGGAGGGATAAATTGCAAGGGGAAGAGTGTGACAAAGAACAAGGAAGAATGGACATACTGTGTTGGGAACTAATCCAATTCTGGTCCTAACCCACAAGCTGTTAGATGTAAGGAGCTTGAGCCTGCTGACATTATGAACCCTGAATTTGCTGGGTCAGGGAGAGCCCACGTTTTTGATAAATCTGACCCGACTGGAGCTGTCAGTAACAGCAGTGTTTGGCCTGCCTTGGAGAAAAGTGATGTGCTCAGATAGCAGGGGTGACACATTGAGACTGAGAGATTAATGGGCAAGATAGGACAAGGGGCAACGAAGAGTTGAACTGGAAGACTTCGGGACACAGAGAAAAATCTTTTGCTAGAGTTCAGCCTCTTCTGGTTCAATAACTCCATAAATGCTGAAGTTCAAATATTATGCTTTGCTATTCCTGAGAAATTGCTGGTTTATTTGTTTTGGAGTTTTTTTGCTTGGTCATTCTATTTTCTCAAGAACCCTTTTTGACAGCTACACTTTTCTGTCATTAATCTCGAATTCCCTGTTAAACATTCTGAAAAATAGGGAAGCGTTTGCTCTTGTTTTACTCACTTGGCTCTGCTGTGGGAAGAGTTCATGGAGAGAAGGAAAGAGACATCTTCTCAGCTGAAGCAGTACAGATATTTCACAGTGCAAATATAATGCCAAAAAGCAAACCCATCTGTGTTCAGCAGCTGCACATGGCCAGCCCAATGGCAGAGGATGGAGAGGGACTTGAGACTGGCCAGTAGCTCAGATATTGTTCCAGCTTTGCTGGTTCACTCTGGACAGTCACTTCATCATTCCATGCCTCTGTACCCCCATATGGGCATGCAGTAAAATGGGGATGGTGATGTTTACTTCCTCTGAAAAACTATTTAAGAATTGTTCCTAGGCCAGAACTGGGAAGCAGTAGTGTTTTAATTATCATTACTCTGTTTTGTATTTATGCAAGTAGGTCAGCTGCCAGCTAGGACCTACCCTGCTGCTGGAGCACGTTTGCAATGCTGATGGGATGTGTCCAATTCCACAGTGCAATTCTGCTTTAGGCAGTGCTGCTCCACCACTGCCCATCCATATAGGTGTACACATAAACACACACCTCGCCCTATGAGCCTGGTGCTAGAGGAAAGTTATCTGCAGATTGTTGAGCAACACAGCTCTGAAGGATCCCTTCCGAAACCACAAAGAGAGTTCACACAGAGCCAGTGTGCAGTCCTGCATTCACACAGGGCTCACACATTGCTAATGCAATTTAAGCACTCGGGGCCACATCCTTGTCTTGGTGACTTGGTGGCAGAGCTGCCTGGTGCTTCAAGAAGAGCAGGAGTGGGGTCACGGGGCTGTGCTGCTCTGCTCCGGGCTGGGGCACTGCAGTGAGCTGGGCTTTGTGCAAAGGGGCCCATTGCAAAGAGCTTTTAGCACTCTGCTTCCTCCTGGCCTCACACATTCCTGTGTGATGGGCATGTATTGCTCTGCTGGTGGGGGCACATCTGATGCCACAGGGCACTCACTTGCTATTTGTGGTGCCAGGCAGGGGAATGTTGCTTTTAGCTGGGCTCTTCCAGTGCAGGGCTCTTTAAATTAGCTCCTTTCTGATACAGGGACTGTAAATTAGCTCCTCAGCTCCCACACAGCCCTGCAGTCTGGGTCTCACACACAAAAATGCATCCACAAAAGGTCTTATTTACATTGCTGATGGAAGACTGACTGTACCCAGAGGTGTTCCCTTGCCTTAGCAGTGCTGGGCTTTGGATGATGTGAGTGGTCCTAGCAACAGATGGTCCTTTGCCCTCCTGCCCCCACAGAAGCCTTACCTGCCCTGGTGCCTCCCTTCTCCACCAGCCGTAGCAGTCCCTTTTTCTTGAGGATGACGCTGCTTCCGATGAGGAAGCTGGAGAAGACAGCCAAGCCCAGGCCAATGTAGAATCCATAATTGCTTTCCAGCCGAGTTATCCAGGAAATATCCGAAGTCCCATTGTCCTGGGCAGAGCCAGATGGGTCAGCACTGCTGATCACTTGGCACACGACCCGGTGGGAAAGGCACGAAAGGGTGATCAGAGACCCTGTGAGACCACCGTGGGGATAAAACAGCACATTACTGACATGACCATCTAATCCCTTGGATTCAGTCAGGTGTCCTGCTGCACAGCCACCTGTGCTGTCACCCTAACAGCAAACACCCATCAGCTCTCCAGAGCTCAGGACACCTCTTTACTCACATGTGGAAATGGCAGGGGGTCGAGTAACAGATTCATGGCCTGCAGTTCAAGCATCTCTTTGACACTGAATGTGTCTACACACTGAGCTGAAAGGCCACAAGGACCTCTAAAAAAGTAAATTGAATTTCCAAATATATATGTCAGAGGATTTCCATCAAACTCCAGTGTTATGGGGTTGAACTAGGCCTTATCAACATTCAACCTTGTTGATTCAAGGGCTTTGGTGCTTTCTAGCCAACTAATCCTTCCATCTGCCAGCTCATCTGCAGTTGTAACTTCGGGTTTAATGTGGAGTGATGCCAACGCTTTGTAACTGTGCACCTGTTCCAGCTCTGTGTGCTGAGCTGTGTCATAAGGCAACAAGTTTGTCTCGGATAATACATTTCATCTAATAAAACCTTTAAATGTTTTATTCTACCTATTTGCAGGCTGTCTGAGTGCTCCTAAAGCAAACCCAGTCCTGTCAGTGTGGATGGACTGAGAGCAGGCACAGCATTCTTCTGTTAACACCAAAAGTACCACAGCCCTGTGACACTGGCCAAGGTGTGTTGCTGTGTGGGTGGGAAAATTGCTCAGTTTCTTCCTCCCCTGACACTCCTACCACACCCAGCACATCTATCTATTGCCATCTTTAAGTGTACTAAAGACAGCGTGACTGTGACCATGAGGAACAGAGCAGCCAGGTGGAGTACAAAAGCCCCTTTGTAGTAAAAGACTTCAATTTTCTGCCTGAACTCAGGTAGAAATTATGAAGCAAGTATTTGTGCCTCTCCAGGCAGGGGTATGCAATGGCTAAACTGCTCCCAGCACTGCCAGCAGCCTGGGCATGGGCCCCACATTTTTCCTGAACCAGAAGCCTGGCTTAGATCTTCTGCAGCTGCAACCCCTGGCCCTGGCACACATAGCTGAGGTTTTGGGTCTGAACTGGATATAAACGCTTTTCTAAAGGAAAAAATTCCAGTGACTTTCTAGATGAGTTTCCAAGGGTTCCCTAATAGTAAATTTTTTTTCTACTAGAAAAACATCCTTGATCATGGAAATATTTCCTGGGGAATAAGAGGCAAACTTTCCTCCTGGGCTGGGTGAAAATCTCCACGAGGTACTACCAGGCACAAGCATAAGGCAGCGGGAGGGGGTGATTACCGACTGGATTAGGCAATCCTTAAAGGGAAAAAACCAACACCTTCCAGCTTCTCTGAGCGCTGTGAGGCTGGCACAGCGTGGTGTTGGCTGCTTTCAGCGCTGGCTGTGTAGTTCAGTTTCCCATTCCTATATAGACCTCAAAAAAATGAAAAGAACCCTCCAACCCAGGGAAAAAACCCAACCAAACAAACCAGAGCAGTGACAGAGGACAGCCCCGAAGCCGGGGGAATAAGGCCGGGGGTGCCGCGGGCTCAGCCCTGCGGCAGGAGCCGGAGCGGCCGCCCCGTCCCGGACCTGTCCCGGTCCTATCCCGGTCCTATCCCGGACCTGTCCCGGTCCTGTCCCGGTCCCGTCCCGGTCCCGCGGCTCCGCTGGGCCGAGCCGGGCCGGTCCCTTTCCCCGGGGCTGCACCCACCGTTGCTGCAGCTGCTGTTGGTCTCCAGCGGCTCCATCGCCTCCGTGCTCCGGACGCGCAGCGCATCCCGGGCCGAGGGCAGGGCCGGGCAGGGCCGGGCACACCTGAGCCCGCCCCGCTCCTCCCCCGGCCCGGCCCGGCCCCTCGCTGGGCTCGGAGCACCGGCAGCAATGCCCGGCCGAGCTCGCACGGTCCCCTGGGCCAGCCCCGCTCCCGGTCCCCGCCTGCCCGGGCAGAGGTCGGAGCGGCGGCAGCAGCCGCGGGTTCTGCGCCTTCGCACGGAGCCGGGGCGAGGCTCCGGCCGCACAAGGGGCTCTCCTCTGCAGGGTGTTTTCCGCGCTGCTGGGGCAGCAGGAGGGTGGCTCGGAGTGTGCGAGCCCAGGTGCGGGGTTAGGGGAGCCTTGTGCGCCCTGCAGAGACTTCACCCGAGTGCACTGTGGTGGAACAGAAACTAAAGGTAAACAGGAGAAATGTTAGTGGCAACGTCAGGTTAATGGTCGGACTTGATGAGCTTAGAGGTCTTTTCCAACTTAAAAGGTTTGGGTACCACAGTATTTGAAGGATAAAGCTGTTAGAGAACATCCAAAGGAGGGCCATGATGATGGTGGAGGGTCTGGAGGGGAAGCCGTATGAAGAGCAGCTGAGGTCACTTGGTTTGTTCATACTGGAGAACAGGAATCCCCATCAACTTCCCCTCCCACGGCAGCCAAAGCCTCCCTTGCTGATATTGGTGTGTGAATGCTTCAGACCATGTGGCACATCAGAGTGTTTTGCCTTCATCCCCACCCTCCTCTGCCGACCTCCCTTTCCTGACTTTATGCTCAGTGGCTGTGTGTACACAGAAATCTGTTGCTGATACAAAAGTACTTTCAATGCCATTAGCCAGGTTTTGCTGTAGGCCAGCAGAGATAAGTAAAACCAATAGTAAAACAATAGCTCTGCTTCAGCAAGCCCACATTTATAGGTAGAAACTGTCTCTGTCATAAGGCAGTATAAAGATATAAGATTTGCAGAATCTGAACATGTCTGAAAAATTGCTTTTCTTTATCCCCCGTAAAATAAATTGCCTCTTACTACAGAAATTGCCCTTAGACCATCAGGCTGCAGCATTGCTAACACCTCATGGCTCCTTCACTCAGTGCCTGATCCTATCTCTGAGCAACTGTTTTCTCCAGCAAATGTAATGCTCAAGTGCTTTGTGAGTCATTTGATTTTAATCAAGTCTGTTCATCCATCACAGTCCTGCGGGTCACTGGCTGGGAGAGACCCTGCCAGCCAAATCCCACGTCCTCCCCTTTATCACAGGGCACTTGATAATCAATCCAAGTCATATGGCAGTTTGTTTTGAAGTAGGAAATGAAACGTGCTAATTTATCAGTGTTCTGGGAGCAACTTCTGCTCTGTTATTTACTATGCAACCAAAAGGGACAAGACCCTGGGCAAGACAATGATGGTGGGATTTGGCCTATATTTAGTAAATTTACTGGCTGATGCTGGTTAGGAGCTATTCATGCAATGTGTGAATACAGGGCTGGTTGCAGAAACTGATGTGATGGTGGAGTGGGACAAGTATTTGCTGTGTTTGCAGTGCTGACTGCCTGCACTGGTGGGGGGAATTCATGTCCTCTGTCCCCTCACAGGCTGCTCTGCCTGTTTGCTCTGGTGTTTGGGGCATTGTGGGACTTTCCCCTCTGCTGGACCTTTTCCAACCCCCTGAGGTCTTGCTCCTAGCTGGGGAGCCCTAATTGTGATGTGGTAATTGGCAGTTAAACTGCGTCCAAAATAATTTCCAAGCTTTTTCGGGTGAGTTGTTGACATTGTGCAGAGCACAGTTTCTCACTGTGCACAAAGAGGTGTGAAGGAGGGAGCAAATTTTTATGAAAAGAGATCTGGGGTTAAAATAATCCTTTTGGTCATGGTGCAGCCTCATACATTACTGCCACAGCATGGTGCAGTCAAAAGCAAAAGGCACTTTGGGCCGCAGCTTTACCTTCCCCTGTCAGCTTGATTTCCTAAAGGAAAAGGCTAATGTGACCACCTACATGAGTTTATGTACTCATTTTCATCCCCAAAGATGTTTGAGTTCGTGGGCCACGTTTGCCAGATTTGACAAGGGGTGAGACTCCAAAAGAAGCCACTCTAAATTCTGGGAACAGAGACATGATGGGGAAGAGGTCCCAAAAAGAGAGGACACTGCAGTGTGAGCTGACTCTATCAGACATCAGGGAAGGAGCCTGGGTGACAGCACTGTGGGAGAAGCTTCAGTCAGATCCTGCAATCAGCCATGGCTACAAGTGTGTCACGTATTTCCTTCTCTCTGGCACAGGGACTGCGGGGGGTGCGGTGTGTAAAATCACGAAGTCACAGGAGTTGGGTTTGATGCATGTAGCAAGGCTGTCTATGGCAATATGGGAGTTAAGAGCCAGGGAGGATTGGCACAGAGCCTTCTATGCTTAGTCAAGGGCAAGTTGAGACTGATAGCAATAAAGCAGGGATGCAGCCAATGCCTCTTTTATTGCTTCATATCCTCATTTTAATGGGAAGACTGTAATTAAGGGAATTTATCTCCAAGCTATGACCTCACTGGTTGATACTCACATCAGATGCTGCCTTAAAAATAACTCATCAGAAATCAGGGAGTCTTTCTTAGCAGCTCATCTTTTAACAATGCAGTTCCTCCTGAAATACTGGTTTCCAGGCCAAAACCTTGACTGGAATCCAGGGGGCAGAACAAGGCAGCTTTGCATGCAAATAATCTCTTTAGCAACATCAAAAGGCTTTTCTTTACCCTCCTCTTGTCTGCTTATCCCTTCTGTTCCGGAAAAAATGCTGGAAAACTACTGAGTATCAATTGTCCCGTGTCAAAAATAATGGTGGAAGTATCCTGCTAACAGGTGATGGAAACTTTTGCCTCTATATGTCTGCTAGGCATGTTCCTGTGGAAACTTTCTGAACAGGGTTGCACGATTTCTGCTCTGGCTTTGTATAGTTTTAGGGTTCCAAAGAGCTGTTTGCTGTTTCAAAGAGAGGGTGAATCCTTTTACTGGCAATAATTTGATAGGGTGGGGGTTAAGGGAATTGCCTGGTGTTGGATGATTGCAGCATTACATGAAAGGATGCTCAAAGCTTGAAAGATTCAATTTTGTTGAGCAGATAGCTTTTGATTCAGCCTATCTCAAGGTAACCCCATGTCTGCAGTGGCTGAGGCTTTCATTTGGTGCCACCTGAGTTTAGACACCACCAACAGGGACAGCTCCCAAGCCTGCCACACCCATGGTGGGTTCAACCCCTGCAGTCCTGCCCTCCCCATGCCAGGGCACTCGTGGGGCTGTGCTGAGGAGCTGCTGAGTGATCCAGGGTCATGAGGCCACAAAACACACCCCAGCTCCTTTCTCCCAGGGTTGCTAAATACTTTATCCAGCTCGGTTCAGCAATCCAGGTCACTGTGGCCCCACAAAGCCAGACATTAGCAGAGCAGGAGTGGTGGGTTGGTGATGGACAGCAGTGGGTAAAGTGACATGTAATCAGCAGATCTTTTGTTTGCAGACCTCTTATCTGGAGGTGTTTGCATCAGAAGTCTCTATCAAGCAAGGCTAGATGTGAAAGGCATTCCTGACTTGCAGAGGGGGTCACAGAAAGGGTAATTTTGTTAAGCTTTTGAAAGAATAAAACCATCATTAATGAACTGTTCTTTGCACTGGTGAAGTGCCTTTCATCTGAAGATGTAAACATATTTAGGAGCATTAGGAAGAAGAAAGATGGGGGCCTGTATCTTTGATACTCTCCCTTAGGCTTGATTGTTCAAAATCCAGAGTCTTGGACCCTGACACTCAAAGCAAGAATTGCTTCTGGCTGCAGGTGAGACCATGTGAACTCTCAGCACTTTCACAGGGCTGGTGTGAGAACTGGGGTGTCCCTGACACAGCAGCTAAAATTATTTAAAAACAAAAAAAAAAAAGAAGAAGGAAGGGGAAAAAAAGAAAAATCTTGATGGGAGCAAGGATGAAACCCAACCAACCTGGCCCAGAATCAGTGACTGAGGCAGAAAGAAAGACCCGCTCTCCTCTCTGCCATTCCCTGCTGAACCATGATGAAATCTGTAAATATTGGGCAACTTTGAACCATCAAACAGTCCTGCACAGCAGGATGTCACCCACAGAGCTGCAGCACATCCTGACTTAGAACACGTCACGAAGATCAACAAAGCTGCCTGGTCATGATGTAAAGCTCATTTTCAATTTTTTTTGTGAAGACTGATTGCATTTCTATTCCTCTTGAGATAGGAAGCTGTTCCCATGAGGAAACCTTGGGAAGAAGCTATAAAAGGGAACATCAGTTACAGTGTTTGGTCCAGAGCTGATGGAGCTCCAACTCCCACAGATCCATGTTTCACCCCAATTCCTCAGCTCCCAAAAGATCTTTTCCCCTTGGTTCCCACTGCTCCTTCTGCAGTCAACAACCACAGCTGCTCCTTGGATGCTTTTAGCACAAAACTAAGAATGGTTTCAAATGGAAATTTGAGAAAATAATAGCAAGGAGAATCTCCTAGAAGAAAAAAGGTCCCTGTGGAGTTGACAAGGCTGTGGTAATGAGAGGAAATTAGCTCCTCAGTTTAGCTCTGAGTAGAGCCTGTTAAAATCTATTAAAAATGATTCTATCATTTTCCCTTCCCTGGCCCTCTTACACTAAAACAAGTTTTCAAATGAAAAATTTGTTGTGTAAGGAAGTTTTTCTCAAAAGTCATTAACTTTTTTTCTAATAGGAAAATATGTCTGTTTTGGTGTTGGCCACAAAAACTCATACTTTTTTCCTTTGGTTTTGACAAAAGCTTGACATTTTTACCAACTAGCTTTTTCTTTGTGCCAGGTGCAGTTGGGGGCTCTCCCCAAATAACAGTGATCACAATGATGATGAGACCACAAGGTAAAGTCTGCCCATTTCATGAATGAGCCCAATTTTTATTTCTCTTCATCACAAAAGTCATCCCACATTGGTTGTACACACTGTTGGTTGCTGTGTTACGGGACATATCACCAGGTACCAGATGCTTTACTCTTGCAGAAGCACTTCTAATGGAGATGGAAGCTTCTGTTGGCTGAGTTTTAGAACAACAGCAAAAAATAATAATACAAAACCAAAATATTATCTTCAGCTGCATAGCAAATATGGATCAAAAATTTAACACTGTATCAGATCACAAGCGTGAATATACCTCACCATAAATAAAATTCATTGTACAAAATAACTCAAGCAGCTTTTCATACAAATATGGTACATTTGACAACACTTTTTGAGAATATTTTCTTTTTTTTTACACCTTCAGTTCTTTTTTCTTTTGTTCTCAAATACACATGAACCTACTGGACTGGAGTAATGCAGGAGAAAATGTTGTTCAATGCTACTAAGTGCTGTCAGAGTTCAAAAGGAAAACCATTGAAGTGCTGAACTTGAACTAGTTTGCTTCCCCTTTTTATTGTAGCATTGAAAGTCAAGTGTAGCATCATCCCAGAAAAGCATGTGCACTGCCAACAGTCACATTTTACAATGGCACAGCCAGAGGGAACATTAAAATAACCTAGTCTGACCTCATTCATGACACAGGCCATCCTTTCTCCCCCCTGTAAGTCCTGTATGGAGCCAACAACTTGTCTTTGAAGCAGACATCCCAAGTGGTGGCTGGTGAATCCTGGGGAGTTTGCAGACAACTTCAGCATAGGCAGGAAAATATAAGTAAAAAAGCAAGTCCACTGTCAGTGGACTTGGAAATATTCAGACAGGGGTCAACATTTCCCTAGGAAAAGAACATTAGGAGTCTGCAGATTATAAAAGGCTGAAAAATATAGGACTGAAGCACATCTGCAAGGAAGACTCCCAAACTTGGCAGAAAGTCTGCAAGGGTGGGGAATATGCCTGACCCCCCAGCAATCTGTAACTATTTAGCCCTACTGTTACAAATTTGCTCCCTATTTCCATTGACAATTATGACATTTAAAAAAGGAGAGGAGGAAAAAAAATCAATTTTCGTGGAGTTGTTTAAAGACCTAAGCCTGGACCTCTTTCTCATACACAGGCAAGGAGGGTGAGAAAACTGAAGCTAAATACTATCTGAATCCTTGAGATAATCAAAGGACAGTAACATCAAATCTCAGAAATAAGGACTGTGATTATTACTAGCTGATATCTCATACTACTTGAGCAACAAGGCAAAACATCTGCATACACTCTACAGTCAAAACACTTTACATTTTGTTCATGCACTTGGACATTTTGCTCAAAACATTTAATCCCTTGGAATCTGAAGAGGTTTTACATTTTTGCTAGCAAATCCATGGGCAACAAATAGATTTCAACTACCTGTTCTTTCCAGTACAACCTGTACAACAACTTTCAAGTGCAACTGTGTTTTGCAGGGTTTTGGGGAATTATGGCAAAACTACAGGAAAAGAATGCAAAGAGATTTAAGGTTTAGGTGAAGTATCTCATGACTCACTCCAGACCTAAACTGATGAAAACAGGGATTTAAATTCACCTTACTATATCCCACTTTGTCTAGGTAGTTGAGACTGGGCCATTTGGTACAGTTCATCCTTTTGTAGCAACTTCTTGCTCATGCTGGTTTCCCAGAAGACCCCAGCATCCCATAACACGTCGGGTGCACTAGGACATTTAATTTGTGCTGTGCCTAGAGGTGGCTCTGAGAGCCAGACAGGGACTTGTGCCAACTTCTCAGCAACACTTTCATACCAAAATAACAAGCACTTACTATTTAGGTCAGGAAAAATAGGATCTTGGTTGGATCTCGTCTTCCTTGCATCTTGTTTTCCACAAAAAATAAAGTGCTTGATTCTTCTCTTCCTTTAAAAAATATATGTCTTTAGATAGCCTCACCTCAGTAGAAGTGTTGGAACATGATGGAATAGCAGAACTGAAGTGGAAGAGTAAATGGAGAGCAAGAGCCCTGCAGGGTCATCAAGTCCCTGCTCTTCTGCTGCTCTTCCTCACGACATAGAGGAAAGAACTTGCCTTGCTGGGCTGGGTCCTTCCCTGCCACCCCATGATTTCAGCCAGGCTTCCTGAGATTTAATTTTACTTTCAGATTACTGTGCTGCACAATTTCCTCCCTGCAAGATGAAATGTCTGTCTCAGTAATTAAAGGAAACTCAAGGTGTGAAAATGTCCAGCACTTGTCATAAGTGGGGTATTTATTGATTATAAATGGAGGAGGTGATGAGCATCTGGGAGAACAAATTCATCCCACCCATCAATATCTCCTCTTTCCAACAGTAGTTTGCTGGCTGTTGTTTCCTAAGACAAAAACTCCAGCTGGGACATTTCTACTAATTAGTGGTATGTTCCCTCTGAGAGAATAAATGCCCAGGCTCTGCCCTTTTAACATCTGTAACAGCATGCAGTTTACAAGGCATGATGAAATGCATGAAACAAATATATATTATCACATCTCTATACTCAGCAATTATCTGCTGTGGCCAGGCTAAAGCTGAGGAAACATTGCTAGTTGTGAGGCTGGCACCATTTTTTCTTGGAGCATGTGGTATGACCTCCTTCCATATCAATCACAAGCTTTTGTATCACTCCAATGACACTACTGAGGGGAAGCAGGTTAGACCATGAGTTATGAAATCCTCCTTGAAGTTCTACCTGAATTTGTTCTCACTATCCAGGGATCTTAGATTAGCTGAGTGGGAAAAGGAAACAGACTCCAGTGTCCTCTCTGAACATCTCTGAACTGAGAAAATTCTGGGTATTTTTTAAAGCTTATCCTGTATTTTACCTTTTCTAAACAATCACATCATTTCTGAGTGAGGGGAAGTTTCCTAAGCCCTGCTGGTAGTCACCATCATCTGAAGAAAGGTATTTGGCCACTGTGCCACTAGGAATTTGTCCAAACCAAGGGAAAATACCATCCCAGAACAAACAGAGATTATACACCCTGGCTTTCATCCTCGGTTGAAGATCAAAGATCCCTTATGCTCAATGTAACTACACCTGCATCCTGTCAGCACCAGTGATTATTTTCACCCAAATTAATATGTTCAAGAGCACATTCACATGAATGCAGCCTCTTCTGTAGTCCACAGGAAATCTGGTTTAGTCCCTGGCAGATGTGTCTTCAGGGGAGAACCTCTGCATTAAAATAAGTGGACGTCCCATAGCATGGAAAAAGCCAGGCTGTTTTCTCTTTCCCCAGCTCTCTGAAGTGCTGAGGAGTTATCTGGTGACCACACCAAGCCCATGTGCCAAAGCTCCCTCTAACAAATGTTGGAAAGGCCAAGGACATGGCAGAGAGCACGAAGCTCACCCCAGCCCAGGCCATGCAGCCACCCATGAGCAGCCTGGCAGGGCTCCTCTGCGCCCAGTGCTCGATCCTCAGGGTGCTGCCATGGGTAACATCCTGCCTTCATCCCCTCCTCCCCTCAGAGAGGAAGACATGCCCTCAGGTCAGGGACGTGCCCTCAGCCCCTCCTGCTCCGTGGCTGGTGGCACATGTCCCGGGGGCGTTGATTTGTCCCACTGCTTCCGCGGCGGGAGCGGCTTCCCGGCGCCGTGGACGCGTGGAACTGCTGCACCTGGGGCTGCAGAGCGATGTGGTGACTGGGTGACTCACAGGGAAAACCGGACCACTTCATGGAAGAAAAGCACATTTTGCCCGCCCACCCCCACCCCCCCTCAAGTCCGAAAGCTACGAGGAAAACCGATCACAGGGATGGTACAGAGGAACATGCACTCAAACAGGGCCGAGGGGAAGATGTGTCCTCGTGTGCAGAGGCAGACCCAGCCTCGCTTGGCTGTCAGGCCTCACCAAGTTTACCCCTCCCAGCTGGTTTGGGTTCAGTCCCTGCTCCCTTCCCAACCCACGCAGGGTCCGTGTCCACACTAGCAGGTGGTGGCCAGCGACTGGTGGATGGGGGGCTGGAAGCAGCGCACGTGCTCCACCGTGGAACTGTCTGTTTCCACCGACTTCATGTACTTGTTCAGGATGGCAAAAATCTCGTTGTTCAGGATCTGGTACTTCCTGATCCTGTCGGCCATCTTCTTCAAGGGCTGGAGGGATGGTGAGGGAGAGAAACAGTACATGAAGAGTCTTATGCCATCTGACCAGCCAGGAAGTAAGCAGTACCTGTGCCCTGCTGCTGGAAAGCTCTGCTAAAGCAGAGCAGCTATAACACATGTTCCTGTTCCACTTAGCACCTCCCAGGGACCGGTGACTTGCTTCATTATCGGGTGTGATGACTCAAGAGAGGGCATTAACAAGATCAGTGAGTGGTCCTAAGTTAACCATTCCAAAGTCTAGACTCCTAGCTGCTTATTGAGAAAGCCACTGAGATCACAGGATGGTTGCTGGAAATACCAGCTCCTCAGGTCCAGCTTCCCAACCCCAAGAAGAAGGGAAAAGCTTTGGGAGAAAACAGATTTGATTTTCAAGCCAATTGAAACCTTGGCCTCTCTGCTGAGAATGCAGATGGAAACCTTATAGCAAGCGTGTCCATTTTGAGTAAGATTAACACCAGGCATGGTTGTAATTGATGAGTTTGGACAAAGCAGGATAGAAAATAGAGAAGAGTGCTGGTACAGGTCCTTTGGGACCTCACCCTTCAACTTACCACATTTTTTATGATTTCATCCTTCCCATCCTGCCTCTGCACCTTCAGCAGGTGGTAGCAGAAGTCAAAGAGGTCGAAGCGCCGTTGCTGTCCAAGGAGAACAATGATAGAGCACCCTGCCCAGTTCAGACCATCTCCAAAGCACTGCCTGGAGGGAGGACAGGGTGATGGGGTGGGGAGAGACGACATGACAGAGTTAGGCAAGAGATGTACCATGGCACCAGAAACTTTTTCTGGTGGATTCCTGGGGAAATCAGGTTCAGTCGTGCTCCTAGAAAGTGGGTATACACCTGGAGAAAATGAACTCAGAAGGAGATATGCAGAATTACACCTGGGCCAGGCTGTGCAGGATGAATCACAGGCTAGGACAGGTGAGGACCAAGTGCTGGGCTGTCAGCCCATCTACCCACCTCCTGCCTGCCACCTTGGGCACGTTGATACAAAGCTCTCAGAACATCTCTTTGTGTCCATGCACACCCAAGTCTTTCCATCAAGGACCCGGGCTCCCCCTCTACCTCCGGGGCTCTGGCTGCAGCTGAGGGCACCCTGGGCCCTGCCACAAGCACAGTGACCCGGCCTGACACTCACTCTGCCGTGAACTCGTTGGTGCCCACGGGGATGCAGTACACGAACTGCATGGCGCTCCAGAGCCGGTGGAACTCCACGCACTCGTCCACGTGCATGACCCCGTTGGTGGGGGGCGGCCCGCGCCAGATGGGGTCCTGCAGGTAGCTCCGGATGCGCGTCAGGATCACCTCGAACATGGAGAGCCCGCAGCACAGCCGCTCCTTGGTCAGCAGGTCCCCCTCCCGGGCGATGGCTATTTGCTGAGGAGAGGGACAGCCCAAGAGACAGCAGTGAGGATGTGACCCAGACCGGCCCCCTCGCCGGATTTAACGCGTCCTGGTCTCTCCCCGGCTCTTTCACCTCGTGGGAGGTCCGACCTTACCTCTGATGGCTGCTCCCATGGCACTTCCCACCAGAGAATACTCATCCCTCAAACAGGACGCTTAACACGGTGCTCAACTGTATTTCACCAACCTCAGTATCTTTTGGAATAACTACATACGTCAGAAAACCAGAGCTGAAGGCAAAGCTCTGATCAGAAATACTGATCCTTAACTCTGCTAGCGTGCTGTTCTGTTCTGTTAGTGCTACTCACTGTTGCTGGGTTTCATTTCATGATTTCTGAAGATTATGAAAATAAAACAGGAGAGAACAGGGACATTTTGCTTCCCAGGACATTGCCATCATCTCTTTAAAATGTAGATAGCCTACGGCTTTCTTGATTTCTTTTGTAGTTAGGGTTAAATAGCTCTGAGGAAGATGAGAAGACACTGGAACCTTAATATTGGAAAACCTGTGGTTTATAAGAAAGCCAAACAATTTTTCCCCAAATGTGGAAGCTTTACATGTGTGGAGAATTTCTGTGACATCCTGGCTCAGATTTAGGTATACAAATCTGGAATAGCTCCATTGGATGGAGTTCTTCTGGCTTTTACACTAGAGGAAAATTAAAAGAGAATTAACTTAATTTCAGCCCCACTGCTTCCCCAGATGAAAAGAAAAAGGGGGATTTAAAATAAGCTAGCAGGACCTCCCCCCGGCATGGGAGCACAACCCCCTGAGCTCCTTGAGCGGCGCAAGCGTGGGGGTCTCTCACTGCCCTGGCACCCTCTCAGCTGCCTCATTTCCTGCTGTTTCAGAGGCATGACTGACTTCTTTTTGCAGTGCTGCCAAAAACAACACGGGAAATGGGAGCTGAGTGCTGTCAGAGTCGTGCCCATGGCTGTGGGAGGCTCTGGCTCTGCTGTGTTCACCTTGGCAGAGCAGTGGCTGCACAGGCAGAGCCTTTTATCCCCTCACTACTTTGGAACAGGCACACAGAGCAAGCGTGACATTTACTGAGACCCTGCCTATCCCAGAGGACTTCCTGAGCTTTAAGCAGTTTTTAAGCATTTGCTCCATTTCCAGCTGTCTCTGTAATGCCTATAAAAATGTTATCCCAATCAGTCACAATGGGGGCTCAGAGCAGCTGGGACAAAGGGCAGGCATATGTCCTGGCCAGACATTAAGAACATGAATTATGCTTGATTTAGCTGGGTCATCTTCATTCCACTCTGAAAAATGCATGAATGTGCCTGCACATCCCCGTTCCTGATTACCAATTTATGCTGGCAGTAACCTAAAGCATTTTTAGTTTGGTGGCTCTTGAAATTAGAAGCATTAGAATTCTTGCTTGTGTCACAATTTCAAGATGTTCTGGGAACCTCAGCTCTATTAGTGTTCAGCTAATAGCAAGTATCAAGGGAAAGCTGTATTGCTGTGCAGAGACCACACTGGGTCCAGGACCCCTTGATCTGTTAAATGCAGCCATGATATCACTGGTTCCATGGCACACACCTGCATTTAGCAAGATTTAATTTATCCAGCTTTTTAGCTAAAGGCTGTACACTTTCCCTCACCTCACCTGCTCCAAGCTCTTAGGGGTACAAATATGCACACACTAGTCTATCATGGCAAAATGAGGACACAGTAGAAACAGAGCCATTTCAAACATAAATTAGGTGTTAGCATTAGTGTTTGCTAAGGTATAGCAATAAAAGAGATAGTTTGGAGAACAAACCTCTCCAGTGATCTCAGCACACTATTTCTGAAGAAATCTTAATTTAGAAAGGGATGCATCTGGCTTGCAAAGCAGTTATGCCACTCAGTTATGCACATTCACAGACAGAATTTGGTTCTAAAATTCATCACAGTAAGACCAGACTTTGATACAGGACTACCATCCTAGGGTAGAGAGCCAACATGGAAAAAGCAGCTGGAGAGTTATTGGTCTTCTGCCAGAGCTGCCTCACAGTCTGGGTCCCACTGATTTTTAAGATCAGGAAAGGAAGGATGCTCTCGAGGTGAATTGTCAAAGGATGCCACTGGTACGACTTAATTATTCCTTCTGTCTGCAGAAGCAAAGGCTCCCATGATTTCCAGTGAAGAAACCAGACTGACCAAGCACTTTTGAAAATCCCTTACTAAATACCTTTATGGTCAGCATTGAAAGGGAAAGGATTCCTTTAATGAACAACTTTGACCCCCCTGGCTCTTCATGAAGGCTCCATCAAACAGCTGCTTCTGGATTTCCAATGCAAAATGATTCTTTACATCATTGACAGTTTTCCTGCCATTGTACAAATCCAGTTTTGGTTTTCCAGTTTTTGAACCTCTTTTACAGCCTCTTTACTGGAACTTGCCAGAACCCTATCCCAAACCTGCCAAGACCAATAAACCCCCACATACTCTGGCTCAGCCCCTTCATAATATGGAATTCTATAAAATGCACAGGGCCACCTTTTGGGAGAGGCATCTAACAGGCAATTTCTGCTTAGATTCTGGACAATTACTAAAAGACATTTATGCATTCTGCAGGAAAAAATCCTGTATGGCCTGTGTCCAAAACTGCATTTCCAAAATGCATGTTCAAAACTGCGTAAAAGGAGCAAGCTTAGAAGCTATGGAGGCACCTATAGAAAGCGATTCTTGTGTTCATTTACATTTGAGCTCAAAAAAAATCTGGTACCCAACTGTACCTGTGTGATGAACATGGGAACAGTTTACAGAAAAATTACTTTTTAGTGGGACATGAAATACCTTTTGTTTTCATCACCATTGTAACTACAGCAGAGATAAGCAACGAGTGGACTCTAATAGCAGATTTCAATGATGATTTTGCATGGAAAGAAGGAGAGATAGAAAGACCAACACAAAGACACAAAAACACAGAGGTGAATTCTTTTTCTCGAGTGTCTCCTTTAAGAGGAAGTGTCTACAAAGTAAGAGAAAGACCTCAGTTATCCAGCCAATTTCTTTGTTTCAGATGATTTTCAATGAGGCAAAGTACAAAATGTCCTTGATTCATCAGAAAAAGATACAAGAAAAAAAATCAACCACTTTCTGCCTGCCATAGATGTCACCTCCTCCACCAGCTGAGTGTTCGTTCCATTCCCTCATCAGTGCATTACAGAAAAAAGGTGTTGATTCATTTGATATTCTGAAAGATTTTTATCTCATCAACCCCAGTAAATGGGCACTTGAAGTTTGATTATTGCTACCAATGGAGCTCAAATTTTGCCCATTAAATTGATCAGTCTACAGAGACATTTTTAACAGTAGCAAGTTTCTGCTCAAGAGATCTTTCCAAAGCTGAGACCCACATCAAGAAGATACTTAAATGGAGCCGTAATTTTAAGCATGTGCTGAAGCTCTAAGCATGTGCTAGGAGGAAAATCATTCTCAGATGTATTCCTTGACAGGGATGAGCTTAGAAATGGACCACACTGCAGCCCTAAAATGGGATCCCCAAAAGTGATGGCAATTGATTAAGTCAGGGACAGCCCTGCAAAGTTTCCCCTCAAACCACTCCAGCCATTCTCCATCTTTTTAAAGCGGAGAAAAAGAGGTTTTCGGGGTTGTTCTGATTCAGAACTGGCTTCTAGCACACTTGCCTTCCAGCTCCCTGCCAGCTGTCCTGACTGGAGGCAGCAACACACCATCTCTGCACCCGCTCACAGATTTCCCTTCAGAGTGTTTGCCAGGGCAAGGATTCTGATTTGCTCGTCCAATTGATGTTTTAGGGAAAAAAACCCAATCAATCGATCAAAAGGATCACGTTCCCGAGGCCAAAGAGGCCACGTGGGGACTGCTACGAGTTTCCAACAGCCATCCCTTTCAATGCAATCCTTACCTGCGGAGTGCCCAGCCTCTCTATTAGGGGAACCAGGTGGAGTGGGGCATACTTGGCTTCGAGACGCTTCATGCGCACCTCCAAGCGTTCTCCTTCTGTCAAGCGAGCAGCAAACAGTGAAATGAGAGGAGGAAGTGGAGACCCGCAATTTTCCGCCGACTTTGCTCAGAGCTGCCCCCCAGCAACCATCCGAGGAGACTGTGGATCAGGGAGCCAAACCGACAGCAATGAGGGGGCCAGTGATGCAGAGAAGGGAGGGATGTGCGAGTGCAGTCTCAGCAGCAGCTTTGTCACACATGTCCAAAAGCATGTCCCTGTTACCGACCACTCCTGTTGAGATGGACATTTCATGCTGTCATTCTCCAAAGAGGCTCACTGTGAAATGGCTTTCAAACCTTAAGGGAACCCCCAAACTGACTGAGGATTCAGGCCAGAACTGGGCTACAGGAAATGCACCCTTGGCTTTCGTTTGCACCTGACATTTGGCTGTATCCACTAATCTATTTGGAGGGGGAAGCAGGGTCAGAGCTAATCCTAAGCAGAAATGGGAGAGAAAACAGCCTCTGGGCAGAGACCTCTGAGTCTGCCCACTGCTTTCCTCTCAGCTTCTTACCTTTGATGTAGACCCTGGGCAAAATATTTTGGAAGGGAGCAGCATGCAGCAAATCACAAACTTCTTCCTGGGACTGAGGCAGGAAGAAAGAAAGATAAAGTAAGTTAAAAAATACCTATGGGGGTGAGTGAATGGCTCAGGGGCCTGGGAAACACTACAACAGTTCATGCCTATAGCATCTATTCAAATCCAACCCAGCTCAGCAGTAACTCCAATGGTTTGAACCTAAATGATCTAAAACTAAAAGAAACATCTCAGCTTAAGACAGGAAGTTTCCCTAACTCAAATAAGTTACTTCCTGCCTGTACAAGGCCAGACCTTTATATCTAGTTTTTTGTCCTACTTACTAGCCCTGAAAGTAAGAGGGGATAAAGAATATGGACGTTTCTATTTCATCTCACCCTGATGAATTCCTGCTGTCTGTTCTTACAGAGAGTGCCCAGGTGGAAATTACACTTTAGCTTAGTTATTTTAGGAAACATATATGGAAAATATAGTGACATGTGGCTCTACTGCACATAGGTACATCATCCATTGATCTGAAATGATTTGGTTGTTTGATTGATGTTCTCAGCCAGGGCTATCAGAATCCCAGTGGTGCAGGCACCAGGAAGAATAAAACAGAAGTCCAAAGAGGAATAACACCATGAGATGCCACCTGAGGGGACGCATGCCAATGCACTTGAGAAAAAATAATCCCAAACACAGATGCACAAGGAGGAGAAACCTAGAAATAGGCAGGTGGAGACTGAGGAGCGATGGCTGACAGTACATTGTATACGAGTCTGCAATGGGAAACAGCAGCGAGGAAACCAAAGCTGTTCAACACAGAGGCATTGTGTCACAACAAGGCATCAGTCTGCTCCTACAAAAGCCTAGTCCTAGAACATGCTTTCACTTCTGAGCTCGCTGTGGAGATGTAGACACACTGGAAAGCAGATCATGACAGCGCAGCAAGGATAACCCGGGGCCGGATGGAATGGCTCGGCTGGGCCTGTGTGGGATGCACAGGTGGACACCCCACCCTCCAGCCAGGAGGACAGTGGAGCATGGAGCTGCAGGAGGCTGCATGGATGCTGGGATGAGAGCAAGTTTGTGGGAGTGCAGTTTGTGACACAGTGCTGGAGGGACAGGAACAGTCTGGGGTCCCTCCACGGGCACAGAGGTGCTGATGCTAACAGAGTGGGCCTGTCACCTCGGATACTTTGTTTGCAAACACTGTTCATTCCTAGGTGTTCTTTCACTGCTGTTTCCCTCTAATAAAGTATTTTCAGCCATTTGCAGCCTGCATTCACCTGATATCTGGCCCAAAATTAGTTATGTAATTATCAGACCTCTTCCCCAAGGCCCATTAACTCAGAGTACAAACGCTGCTTAGAAATTTAGTCCCAAGCAACCCCTAATTCCTCAGACTTAAACAATAAAAAGGGGGTAAAATGGAGCAGGTTGGACATTATGCATCAGAGCCATTTTTGCCAGCAATTACCACCAGCCTTAGATCACTCAGACAGCTCTGAATGTAACTGCACTGTAAAAGCAATTCCTCCTTATGCACAAGAGCTCCATTAGAGGGAAAATCTTGTTCTGTGACAGCTCTGTGCATCTGACATCTTCCAGCAAGTGGGAACCAGTGCCCACTGCATGCAAAATGGCTTTGTGTTCTGAGTCTATTCCTGTGGTGAAAAATAGGGCATCACAGAGGGAGAGACTTTGTCTGGCAGAGGAAGTAGGCAGATGTGGACTTTGATGGGCAGCCTTCCCTAAGGGATCCCCAAATTCCTACCATCTTTATTTTCTGCTATTCTAAAGTGCCAATAACTGCTGATGTACAGTTCCTGGGACTGAAGGAACATTTTTGCATTGAAGTGAAGGATTTCTAAAGAAATCACCATGTGTCCCTTCAGTGTCCCTTTAAAGATGTGACAGAAATGGTAAATGCAGTACATCCAGCAGAAAACCCACCACTGAGAACAGCAGAAAGAAGTGACAAAGCCACAAAAGAAATCCAAACTGCCAGAATATAGTTGGCAACTCTGGTCGTTCTATAAAATTCTGCAAAAGCCAAGCTGCCGTGTGACACACATCTCTTGTTTTTTTCATCTTGTGCAACCACTGCTCACTGAATGTGTTTGATACAATCTATCAGGAATTAAAAGTCTCTAGATCTGGAGTTAAAATGCAAAGGCAAGGGCAGAAATATTAATTTTGAGGACTTGCAAAGACTTTCGTTTTCTCTGTGCTCTGTGGCCAGATAAAACCTGGAATCTTTGAACTTCCATATGGCTTTGCTCTGAATAAAACTTCCAGCTTTGCTTGGAAATCCTGTCTTATGCTAAAGAAGTATTTTTGAAATATTTCTGGAAAAACTGAAACAACCCTGTGAAAACCACTATGACACAGTATGCACATTTAATGTAAAATTGTGTTGCTAAGCACTCCTCAGTTAGGCCAAATTAGGAGCTAAGTTCACTGCTAGGTAAATCTATTGTGTGAAATACTAGAAGCTAAGAAGATGAGTGACACTCAGCCACAGCCCTTGCCCCACACCAGAAAGGGCATCAAGTGAGCTGGAAGGCTGAGAGACTTGTGCACATATAAAACTCTTGTGCAGGGGGCAATACCAAGCTGTCACTCCAGTTAAGTTTTAAGTGAAGATATCATAGAAAATATAGCATCAGCTCTTCTCAGATTTCCTTCCTCTTGCATTGCTTTATCCATATCACCACTACAATCAATCAGGTTGTTTCCATTGCACCAAAAGAGCAGAGGGGTCCAATCTACTTCTCATGGTACAAATATGTATATAAAAAAGTATTGATCCCTGCCCCAGAGAGCTTACAATCTAGAAATAAACCCCAGTTGGTTTTACTTCTAAGAAGGACAAACAAGGGGGAGATTTGGGTCCAAGAATCAAATCTAGATCTTCCAGTATTCAGATTCAGCAATCCCAGAGGCCTGACCGAGTGCCAATGCACACCATCCCCATGGAAATGCCCAAAGACTTCAATAACAGCCCCAGAGAGACCCTGAGAACTCAAGAAGCTGGAAAGCAACATTTCCCAAACTCTTCTTCTGGAGAACCCACTTCCACTTCTACTCTTGAGCTGGAAATTTCAGGTACCATGTTGGTGTGGGGGTTTTGCCTTACCAAAGCCTGCTCGATAAGAAGGCAGAAGAGAATGGCATTGCCCACTTCTCTGAGGCTTTGGAACACATCTGTCTTCAGCTCTGCATACTCAATGATGTCCTTCAGCTGATGGTGGAAAAACTCCAGGATTCCTTAAAAGACAAGGAAGGACAGTCAGAAAGAGAGCAAAATCACCCTCTGGTAACTTGGATAAAAAGATAAGCAATGTCTGGTATTTCCTTAATCACAACGTGCAACTGCTAAACACAGAGACATTGGGAAGAACTAACATGCAGTGTCATAACCTGCTTTCAGTAGCCCTTGGGAAATAGGGAGTAAGTCATATAAATTCCTGTATTTCCTCATCAGAAGAGGGAAGAGGTTCAACATTGTAATGGATGACTTGGTGGTGGCTCATTTATACCAGCCAGAGTTTCTGACTGCAGCTGTGCTGCAAAAGATCTTTGCACCAGCTAAGTAGAACACTTGAAAAGTATCAGTGAACCCACAATACCAAAATCCTACAAAATCCTGAAAACAGAACAGAAAGTACAAGACATTCCCTTTTCAGCCATCTATGTGTTCAATCGGAAACTTCCAACAGGAGATTGCCTGGAAAAGTCTCCCATCCATGTTGCAGTGTCAATACCAAAGTAGCTGAAAGTGTCCCAGCCAACCTGGCTGCAAGTGGCACTGGCAGGACAGGTGCCCAGCCTGGTTTAACCATGAGTGTGTGCCTGAGTTAATGCTGCACCAACACGTGGCTGAGCTGCTGCTCAAGGATCCATCTGCAGCACCCACCTGGAGAGCCATATTCATGTCTTGGCAAGCGGCAGATCTTGGGCATCACTTCGATCAGAGTCTTCACATACTGCAGGATGGTGCCTTGGAGCTGTGGGAGACAAAGGGAGGTTAAACTGGAAGGACTGGGTCTCCTGGCATTGGTTTTGAAAGAGCCTGGTTGTGGATGGGTCCATATCTGACAGCACAGGATGAAACTTCAGCTGGAGTCCGAGAAAAACTTGCTTAATTTGGACTTACGCAAATACTAAATTCAGCCCAAGTGTATAGAGTCAGAGTGCTTTTATAGCTTCCTCCCCAAGAATAAATCACAGCTGCATGGATTTTCTACTTCAAAATACAGCTTGCTGTGTTTGCATTGTTTGCAGCTGAAATCCAAACAAGGCTCAGTCTTAGATGCAGCTGGACATGTGCTTCTAATCCAAAAAGGATTTCACCAGAGCTGCCAAGGAGGTCACTCCCCAGCACAGGAAATGCTCCTTCCACCTGAGGAATGATCACTGGATACTCGAGAGTTTAATAAAGAATTTACATTGATGAAGAACAGGTTTCTGCAGATGTGATGTTTTGAACTAACATGGATTAGAGCAGAGCACATTTCTTAGTTTAAAGCTTTTATTTAGAGTTACACACCTGCACCCTGAAGATACATAATATGAGATAAAGCACTAAACTCTATTTAGTCAAACACAAAATCTTTGTGCTGAATACTGTCTGATCCTCCATCATCCAGCAGGAATCAGTGGGATTGCTCACTGACAGTGAAAATCAGACCACAGCTACAAGTGCCAAGTGGATCAAGGGACACGAAGATGCCCCAGTGTGAACACCCTGAGCCCAAAGCCCACACTGACTGTCCTGCCTGTAATCATCCAGGCTTTGGGCTGTCTCCATCAGCAGGGTCAGGCTCAGAATTACCAGGCTCTTGACGATCTTCAGCAGCTCTTCCATGACCACAGCGATGCCCTGGTAGCCAAGGAGGCGGCAGATGGTCTTGAAATGAGGTGGCCCCACAAAATTGCGGTAGGAGCTGTAGATGTGGCTGTAGGCAATGTTGAGAGGCTGGGAAATTGGAAGCACAATGACAGTAGACAGGATCATCAACCAGACCTGTAATTCTCTTATCACAGTATTATGTTCCATCACTTCAAGTAATTTTTAAGGAGGAGGAGAAATAATAATACCCATGACAATTCCTACTTCTTGTAGAAGAGGAGATTGCTTTTCTTCCTGTGTAGTCAGATGTACTCTAATCTCAACACTGTAATGTCCTTTATTATCCTACTATGTAGCAACACCACTTTCATTTCCCAGGTTATTTACTCTCCCATACTCTCCCAATCAAGTATTTCAGTTCAGTGGCCCTGTGTCTCTTCAAAACCAAATTCTTCTCTACTGAAATGAAAAGCTTTATACACATTTAAGCAGACAGATTTTTTTTTCCCTATGGACACTTGCTTTAAATGAGGCTTATTAAGAAAAGCAGGAACTGCAGCAACTGAGTTTAAGAGCAGATGCAAAAGACACAGAAAAGATCCTTTCTGCATCCTGCAAAGCTTTACATCAGCCTCTACTTAAAAGACATCCCCATGGGTCTGTGACAAGGGTAAGAATCTAACACTGGTCTAGAGAGAATAGTGCCCAGGACACTGCCCCCAAAAATTCTCAGCAACAGAGAACAGAAAGTGATTTCCAGGAATGTACTCTATCATCTTGGAAACATGGAAATTGCTGCAATGTTTTATCACTGGAACATTTACAGGATCCATTTGGTGTGAGGGAAAGAGGAGTAGGGGGAACTAATTCACTTGTGTGTTCTGCAGAAAAAAATGTACTGAAAATCAGATATAACTGAGACACCACATGCTCAGAGAGGGCTCTGCAATAGAAGTGCCAGCAATTCAGTGCAATTGAGCCCAGCAGAGAGGGGCTGCACTCTCCCCCAAGACATCTCCAACTGCAGCCTCAGAGAGCAGCAGAAAAGTCATTCTTGAAAAGATTCTGGCACATAGTGCCCCTTCCAGCAAAACACAGATTAACCTTGGGCTCATGCTTACCAAAAGATAAAACAAAGATAAGGAAACAAATTAGACTGTATCCCAAATGCCTCCCTGTGGATGTTGCAGACTCCACTCTACAGGGATCCTCTTCCCTGCCAGTAATGGAGGCAAGGGAGTGGTGGCACCAAGACACCGAGGAAGTTTGGGTGAACAGCAGCAAGGGCTGAAGTAGCAGAACAGCAAAACACTGTCTTTGCTCCACCACTGCTGCAACACAGCCAGCTGGAGGCCCCAGCAGTTCTCTAACTCACTTCTGCAAGATTTACTTGTAACACTTCATCTGAGCTACTCGGTAACGAGTTACAAAGTCATTTGCTAAGAATTGGAAAAGTATTTTCTTTTGCTCTCAGCTACAGAATTTCACTGATGCACTGACCACGCTTTCATAGACCTGTCAGTTACTTTAATCAATTAATTGCCCGTCATTTTGTCACCGTCCCACAGATCTGGTCCAGCAGCTTGTTACCTGCTGTAATCCCTAGGTGCTCTTTGAACTAGCAGAAATAAGGCACAGTTAGAAAGTCCCCTATTTTCTGTGAAATGTAATTTCGCCTCCTGTTCCTGGCAGGTGAAAATAGCCCTATAATACTATTAAGTACAGAAAGACTGCCTTGGAGGCTCATTCACAATGAGCAAGAACTTTTTCTCCCATCAAAACTAAAAAAANAAAAAAAAAAAAAAAAGAGGGCTCTGAGTGAGTATGGGTCAGAGTTTAAAAACTATTTAGGCAGTCAGGAGTCTACTTTCAAAGCTCCTTGGATGGCAACTGCTTTTATGAGAATGCCATTTGAGCATCCTGCTTAGGCTTCTGTCTGCATCCTCAGACAACCAAACCTTTAAAAATCTGGTGGATATGGCTCCAAAGCCATTGGTTATGCACTGATACATCTGAAAAACAGCAATGTGTTTTTTTGAAAACACATTTTTTGTTTAAACACCAGGTAATGCCAAGCCTGGAACATCTGCCAAACTGCCAACACAAACATCCCAGAGGGAAGTCAGTGCTCCAGGGCCCCAGCCCAGTTATACTCCCACAGCTTTTGTTGTTTCAGCTTTTGCAAGGCATTGTCCCAGCCCCAGGTGTCCCCACAAATTGAGTTCTGCAGACGTGATCCAGGTGGCTCAGAGATGGCTCCTTATACCTTCCCTCCCTGCCTCCCTGTAGGCTTCTTTATCCTGTTATTTCACCAGGCTTAGCCAGGGATCATCATGACTAGAGGGAAAAAAATATCTGCATTTCAGTGGGGTTATGAATCCACATTCATTTCTGGAGGCCTCTTTTCAACTTCATGGCCAGAAGACTTCTGTCTGTGCATGTGCCTTGGTACCATGAGATGGCCTCCCTCTACTAGTACCAGTTGTGGTGTAACTGGTCAGGTTTTCTCCATAACAGGGCTGATATTTGGCTGTACAGGCAGCCAGCAGCTGGTGCTGCAGCACAGCCCCCACCTCACAGCACTCCCTCACCTCTCAGTGGGATAATGGGGCTGGAGAGTAGCTCTCAACTGGGCTTCTCCCTCGAGTGGGGGTCTCAGCAATTAGCCTGATTGGGAGAAGACACATTTTAGGATGTGCATTGGCTGCAGATGAGCAGGATGATTCACCCCTGGCTGTCTGCAGGATGAGTTAGGTTCATGGAGCTCTCTGCAGAGCCACACAGCGCACTAACAGCAGGCTTGCATCTAATAATAATGCTCTGCCAGCAATTAAAAATGTGACTCCATTTAAGGGTGAGATACACAGCTTGGGGTAAAGACTGTAGGATGTAAAAAATGACACCAGTGGGTATTTTAAGACAAAGCAGCTGAAGGCACAAGCTGGTAGGGCAGCACAGCACAGCACAGCTCACTCACTCCCCCGTGCTGGGCGGCCGCTTCTGACCCCTCAGAGAGCCAAAGCAAAGGGCTGATCTTACCTCCTCTTGGGAGCAGCAGCTGTTGGAGACGCTGGGGACGTTTGCTCCACCTTTGGTTTGGGCCAAATGGGCCACTTTTGGGGATGGGAGAGTGGGATTTGCAGCATGGGGCAGAGTTCCCAGTGCCCTACAAAGCCCAGGTATCCCACACTGCACTCAGGTCTAAGGGACAGCCAACTGTAATTGTGAGCACGTGAGGAAGGTCCCAGCATTGCTTCAGGACCTCAGGGGTTTACTAGGGATGCTCTGGAGCAAATTTAGCAGCAAATGAAGCAAGTCAAACCCCAGTTCTATTTCCACGTCTTTGAGCTTGTTGTTGGCCATCACGCTGACCTGTCTGAGCTCACCTGGCGAAAGGAAGGGGGAGTTTTATATGCTAAAATCGACCAGAGAGAGATAATAGATAGTACTGACTGTTACAGAATTCCCTTGGAAAAATGAAGAGCTAATGAAAGAGGAATATACTTAGAGACAAAAAAGGACTTGCCACAGCCCAAGACGAGTCGGGGCTCCCAGCCAACCTAATTTCAGTGCAACAGCTGAGAGTGTCTCAGAAAGTGGAATGAGTAACTCCAGATTCAGAACCAACATTTCTGGGAAAGTTTCTCTCGAGCACATTTTGGCTTTACAGAGCAGCGAGTCACTTGTTCAGAGCCTCCCTACCAGGCCCAGTGCTGCATCTGTCCCCTCCTGGCCACAGGCTCGAGTGCTCCCCTGAACACCACAGGCACTGGCTTTGCCTCTCTCTTCCTCCAGCCCTCTCACCAGACTGACAGGGGACATCCCAAAGCTGTCTGTAAGTCAGGGGCATTCAAAGAAGAGCCTGTCTTAATCCCATGCAGCTCAGTAGGGGGTCAAGGTCTTTGAAAACCCAATTCCTACTCCCATAACACAGTTCAGAAAATATTAAAGAGCTACTGGACATTGCCACACCCTCAAAATCTATTGCTTACTGGCTTTGGCTTAAATCACTATTTTAAATGTGCAAGAAATCACAGAATTAAAGACGAAGTCCCTGAGTCAAAGTGTACCACAGGCCAGCATCCCAGATTTCCCACCATGTGCCAACGTGTCTGTAACCCCAGACCCTGCTGGGGCCTTTCTGGGGGACTGTGGATAGCGGCAAAAAAGAAAACCCAAAGAAACCAGCAAGAAAATCTACCTGGCTTGTTTTTCTGCCTCAGGGACACATAAGTCTCCAAGGCAGAAGCTTTTAGGGATAACATTCCCAAATCACTCGACGACGCCTGCCCATCCTTTCTTATTGGTTGCCATGGTGAGAGATGACGGAGCCGAAGCTGGGTATAAATAAGGCAGCACGCAGGGAAGGGATTCAGCAGAGGCAGGAGGGAAGTGAGCAGTGGGAAGAGGGGAAGGCACTGCCTGTGGCTGCTCTGTCACCAGCAGCCACTCTGCCACCAGCACCGACGGGGCCACCACGGACCTGGCAGGAGGTAAGTGCCAGCTCCGGGAGGGCTCAGTGATGGGAATGTGGGGCTCCTCGTGTAAAAATGGATAAAGCAGTCGTTGAGAGGAGCTGATTCTTGAGTGAATTAAAGGAAAGTTAGTTACTGTTGGAGAGAGAAGAAAAAATTAAAAATAAACCAGCTCTATTGCACGGAGGTGCTGCTCTAAGCACTCAGCTGGCTGGGAGAGAGAACCCTGCAGCGAGGCTCAGAGAGCACTGTGGGGGTCTAAAGGAGTGATGTGCTCAAGTAATTTGTGGCTGTTGCTAGACAGCCACACAGCTTAGAAAGTATTAAAAAACTACTGAACATTGCACCATCAGGGATCAGTATCTACTGCTCACTGGCTTTGGCTTAAATCAGTAGTTTAAATTTGTTAGTGGCCAGTGTCTTTTTCCTGGGGGATAGCTTTGTTCTTACTGTTCATATATTTGTGTTTCCATAAAAGCACTGATTTTCTATTTCACCAACCTACAGATTTCACATTTAAGATCCTGATACTACAATGTGAGAAGCAGCACGAGCAGAAAGGGTTTATACTCTATTAGCAACAAGCAAGGTACAGAAAATGCAGCAATTTGAAACAGTGACTTAACCATTATGCAGCTTTCTAAATGACACTTAGGCATTAAATCAAAGTATCTATTGATTGGCAGCTTCACAAGGCAAGCTGGAGCTAGTTTAATGATCACTTTATGTTAATCACACTTGCAGTACCATTTCTATTTCGTGGGAATGAAAAAAGCTAAAAAAAGCTTCTGATACAGGCAACCAGTCAGAGAGATTTTTTAAAAAATATAACTAGAGCAAAAAGTATACCCTATGCCCAAACTGGTTGTTTTTGCTATGAAGCAGGGTCATATAGCAGGTCTGAGCAACAGCAGGATTTATCTTTTGTAATTTTAGCTATCCAAGACTTAAGTAACCTAAGTGAGCCAGGACAGCCCTGAGTCCAATGTAAGAAGCAGCACAGCCAGTGGAAAGCCTTCACTGCTGTCAGTGCCCTTTGAGCCTTTACATGAACGAGCAAACTGAGCCTCTCCCTGCATCTGGTTCCAGGGGCACGATGAACATCGAAGTGCACAACATCACCTACACCAGTGCCACCGTGTCCTGGGCCATGAGCAGCCCCTGCCCAGAGAACTACTACCACGTCATGTACCGCCCCAACTGGAACAGCGTCTTTGCCGGTTACCTGCGCCAGAACTTCCACCGCGAGGAGCGCGTGCCTCACCCCCTCAGCTCCCTCGTGCTCCACCGCCTCACGCCGTCCACCATCTACGTCCTGTGCATCACGTGCAAGAACTCCTACCCCTCCAGCAACCACTGCACCACCTTCCACACGCTGGACAAAATCCCCCTGGTTTTCGGCGGCTCCAAGCACGAACCCACCACGTCCATGTGGATGGTGAGCAGCCTCCTGCTCCTCTGCTTCCTCGCCCTCCTGGCCTACGGCTGCCTGCAGTTCTGGTCTGCACGGTGCCACCAGGCTGCGAGGCTGAAGCAGCCCGACACCAGCTCTGAAGAAGTGGTGGAAAGAAGCAGCTCACTGGAGGAGCCACTGAGTGATGGACTGAGAGAGGAGCTCCTGGAAGTGCCCATGACCACTGTGCTAATGAGGAGCTCCAGTTTCATGAGGGAGAGCCCATATAACTCTCCTCACTGCTTTTTTTCCTATAAAAACAGTGATGATAAAAGGGCCATCTTGCCACAGCATGGCCTTCAATGAGAGCAAAATAAAACAAAATCTTGCTTAGATGTTTGGTTTGTCCTGCTCTTTTCCACCTCTTACCAAGAGGACTCTATGTGTCCATGGCAGCTGTCTGTTCCAGGCCAGAACATGAGGCATAGACATTGGTCGCAGGGAGAAAGATTTTTGTCAAGTGACAAAAATATTCTCATTTGCTGAGGATTTTTAAAAAAAGAAACCAAATCAGCTCTCTGGGAACAGCCAGGCTCGGCAGACTGTAGGGTCATTAGCTCATGTGCATCAGTGCTGTAGGTTCACTTCAGAGTCATCAATCAACATGCACAAGAAAACTCCACTCAAGTCGTTTCACACTTGAGTGATCCTCCACTAGCACCACACCCCACGCCCTCATAATGCCTGTATAAACAGTGATTGCAGCCTGAGGAAAGAGCTTTTTGTCATTATTAAGTAGTTCACACAGAAGTATTTTAGCAATTCCCATTTTGAACAAAAAACGGGATTCCTGAAGTGGTACCTTCCCTTGTGAGGAACACTGCATCGGAGCACCAACTTGCCACCTCCCTATGCATTTAGATGGATGTGTCTCAGTCTCAGTGCCAACAGCAAGCACAGAGGAGTGCTGACATGCCTTAACATGGGCATTTGATGGCAAAGAATATGGAAAAGCAACAGCAACAGCACACAGAATCTGCTTCTTGCATGGCCTTTTGGTTGCACAACAGTGTGACCCTGCACATTGGCACCCACCACGCTTTTCATGAACTAGTCCTTGCATTTCTTTCTTCCTAAATAAATATTTCCAACATCCACCCCTCCTGGCTGTTGTGGCTCATTTACTGACCTTGGACCCGTAGAGGTAATAGGGCTGGACGTTGGCTGGCTTGTCCCGCTGGGGCTCCTGTGTGAACGGGATCGCTGTCCTCACAAACCTGCGGCAAGCACGGGAGATGGGGAGGGAAGTGGTCAGAGCCTGGTTAACTGAGCACACACAGGGCATGGTCTGGGATGATCTGAAGTTGCAGGCTAGTTAGAATTATCACCTGAGCTACATCAACCGGAATGCAAATTCCTGCCACAATCTATTGGTGGTGTAAAACCTACCAAAAGTGAGGTTTCTTCTCATTTTCAGCTGCAAGAAAATGGTATCTGAGCAGCTACCAGAGCTCTGCTGCTGAGTGAACCAACCCTCAGCCACTTTACAATCACTGTCTAACTGTTGCTTGAATTTGTACCTACATTTTCAAGACCAAGGGGAGATGGTGGGTTTCAACTTCATTTTGAGAGTAACTGCTGCACCCCATAGGGAGCACAAACCTCACCACAATGCATGTGGACATTATGCGGCAGGTTTGACATTCTGGAAAAAAAGCAGGGTCTCCAGGTGGCCTTGCTTTCCCTCCTCACCTGTTGGTGGATCCATTGTAGCAGTAGTTGGGCAGGAAGTCGAAGTTGAGCTCCCAGAAGACGTGCAGGGTGATGCGCCCATAGGGCGCGGAGACGTTGTGGTTGGCCTCGCGGAACATGGCATCGAAGCTGTCCAGAGTCATGTGCTTGCACAGCAGCCTGTGAGTCAGGCGATTGATTTCCAAGAGCCACTCCAGCTCCTGCAGCACATAAAGCAGCACAAAATGCAAAGTGTTACCAAGATGACAACAGAAACAGCTGATTTAATTGCCAGGGGAACGGTTTTCTATCCACACGTAGGCAGAACTAAAGACATCAATTTAACTCAGTGGCCAAGGCCAATTGCACTTCTACTCAAGGGGGTCCTGGTCCAGTATTTTGTGAACCTGCAGGAAGCAAAATTAATTTGTTCCCCACTGAGCACTGGCTGGATTTCACCTCAGAATCCTACAAAGGTGGAAACTGGTAATTTTACACTACTTGACTCTGATGCTCCTGTAACATATCAAAGACAGCAAATCCTCTATATACACACGAACAGTGTCACAGCCACCTTCATCCAACAGGGAACTGAAGTCAAGATTTCCTTCTCCCAGGTTACAGGACTCTTTCATATGAGCTCTGCAAAGTCTAACTGCTGACTGTCACCTTATGATTTTTGTGGATACTTAATGGTCTGATAATAATGCAATTAAAGCTGCATAAACAGAAATAGTAAAGACTTAGCAGCATAAAGGAGGATACATGACTGGCTGAAACCTACTGTAGGGGGACTCAAAGCAGAAGACAGTTGACTGTGTACCCACAGCAGTGTATTATTCTCCCTGTTCAATTACAGTTCTTACCACGATGGATGTCAGGTCCTCGCTCTCAAAGCGGCTGATGGCCTGGTCTAATGATTTGTACATGGCTGCAGAGATGCGCTGGGTAATGAGCCTGTTCAGGTCGATTGATCTACCCAGCAACTGGCAAAAGAAGAGACCTGCACGTTATCTACAGATGGGGAAAAGGTATTTTATTTTTTAGCCAACAGACACAAATTAAAACCAAACCTCCAGGTCTGCTTAAATGTGAAAGTGGTGGGGCAAATGCCTTGGTTGAGTTTAAATTACTTAAGGAAGGAGGGAAACACGAAGCATAACTAATTTTTGTGTCAGAAACAGGTTGAACCCTTCTCATCCCAGAACCCAGCAACAGGATGCCCACCACCACCAAAAGGATAACAGACCAGGAGTGATGAGTACTGGAGCCTGCTGTGTGTACTGTACCTGGACGTGCCTCTGCTTGAGCAGCGTTTCGTAGCGGTTGGAAGGCGGGTATGGAATGATCACCCCGTAATTCTTACATTCAGCCCGGAAACGTTTGTCCAATAAAACACTGAAAAAGGGAAGCAGTGTCATGAAAATAGAAACATGCACTATCAGCTTCTCTGTGGATCTTTCCAGAGTTGTTTCTGTCCTTTTTTTCATCTTGACTCTGAATGCCAAGAAATTTCCGCACACTAATACCTCTGCTTACATCACTAAATCACAGAGCAGTCGTTGCTATCTTGGGACTGCCATGTTTGTCTTTTATGGTTAAAACATTCAAAAAGATAAAAAAATGTGCTGAAAGGTATCAATGCTAGGTACTGGAGTGGTTCCCCTAGTGTGCTCCCTTCTTTTAGATCTGCTGTGGGAACACTTGGTTGGTGATGGTGATTGCTTTCCTTCTCTAAGGCCAGTTGTGACCTAGAGACAAAACCTGCAGTTACATGGAAGACCTGGTTCACCTTTGGGGCCATGAGAAGATTCCCACTAGAGCTCATCCAAGTTCTTTAAACTGGTAAGGAGGATATGCCACAAAGGTTCTATCTCCCCAGAGCGAGAACAAGTCCTGCTGCTTTACTAGGGTCAGGACCAAGTGCATATTCTTGTTTTGTAGAGATGGGAAGCTTCCACTCCTTTGCCTGGTACACCAAGAGAAGTCAAGCAAGGACATGTCTTTAATAAGCTCAGTTTGCTTTTCTGCTGCTCTCACAAACTGTACTCAGACAGCTACTTAGGATGCCAATTATTATTTTTTCAATTTTAACTCTGTCTCCTTGCCACCATTAATTAATTTTTCACATCTCCTCTGATCTGATGTGGACAGCCAGCTCTGTGGGACAGAAATGATCTATGTTTTGCCTACTTGCAGTGGCTGCTCCCTGAGGGAAACCTTTTGGTTAACAGCAATTTGGATGCAGTGATATCATCAGTCACCATCAGCAGTCAGGTTCTCCTACCTGCCAGCCATTGCTTTATAATAGGCAAAGATCTGATCTGCCAGCTTGTACACAAATTGATCAAAGCACAAATTCACCTGGGGGAGAAAAAACAAGACTTGGTGAGGGTGTCACCAGCACAGAACAGCTCCTTCCTACGCATGCAAGATCAATACAACCCAATACAGATCTCTCATTTAATACACACATGTATTTAAGGTCACACTATCTAAAAACCACACTGCAGTTCTCACATGCTAAAGGTAAGCAGAAAATTGCAGTTACATTTCTCTCTTTTAGTTTCTGCATGTTCTTACAGGTCCTGGTCCCCTGCCCTCAATCATCTTTCCCTCTCAGGGAATTTCTCATTTTCCTCCGATGTCTCAAACACTCAGACTCTTCCACATCCCCAGTGTTTGACAGTTTTTGGCTTCCATGGTTCCTATGGGTACAGCTAAGCTGAAGCCCTTAATCAGGAGAGTCTGAAAGGTCTCTGAAAATGCTGATCTTTTTGAAAACTTCTCATTGTGATGGCATATTTTCTTCAGGCAGTGCCTATAATGAACTGCTGGGTGGGACTGTCAAACAGGGCAATGTGACCCCAGTGAGCTTTTTCCATCCAATAAAGATGAAGAGAACTTACTTCAGCTTCAATTTCATCATATAAGAACTGCTTTTTGAACTTGGTCAAGGCATAGTATGCACTGTCATTGTAGAGGTCCAGGGGGTACAGCACATACCTGAGGGCAAGAAGATAGACCATGTCTTTAACTAACTTTGGAGCATATCAGCATAAACTGCAGGCAGTGCATGTGCCCTGCTTGGTGCAAAAAATGGCTTTCCTCTGATTTCATGCCTATCACTGCTACTCCCTGCAGCCCCTCAAATACTCCCTCTTCCTCCTTGGTTCTGCAGAAAGCAGCTACAACTGGATGTGAGCTAACTATGACTTGCTAATCAACACTTGCTTTTTCTCTGCCCTTAAAAGAGCTTTCATCCTGCCCTCACTCCACAGAGTGCTCTGACAATGTCTGTACAACAGAAAACCAAGTTTTCCTAACGAGGAAGACATTATGAACATGATTACCCTTGCATAACAGCAATTCCTCTCATCATTTACCACACAGATTAAAAAAAAGTGTGTTGAGGTGGCTTAGCCCAGGCCCACCCCGCTTTGGTCACACATGTGTCTTTCTGCTGTGTGCAGGTGATAGTGCCACAACATCCTGCCCACATCCCAACAGAGCAGCTGCCAACTGCTGTTTATGACACATAAATAAGTGCCAGTGCCAGGAAGTCGCCCCTGTGTCTGCTACCGAGGTGTTCATACAGCACCATTCATGTGACAGCAAATCAAGGAACATCTATTTACCTCCCACATCAAAAAGACTGTTCATCACCAGCCTACCCTTCTTCCTGAACAAAATCCCAAACCCCAGCATGTGCATGGTCCCAAAGGAGCCCATCAGCTCTTACTCCATCATGGAGGGTTCTTTGGTTTCCAAAATATGGTCCGTGAGGATCCAGGGCATGGACATCTCGATGGGGAACTGGATGCGGCGGCCCATGGTCAGCTCCAAGAAGAATTCCCGGAACCAGAGCTGGGACAGGTCACAGCACTGCTGCAGAGCTTCTGAAAAGCAGAGGAGATCCATGTTACCCCCATGTTACATCCCCAGGGACAGCAGTGAAGGCCTTACACAGAAGGCAGCTGCTGCAGCCTCACTTTTGGGTACAGAACTTTTTTTTAGGATGTCTCTGGTTTTAAACCCATGATCACTCTGCCTGAGCACTTGGCAATGGAAGATGAAAGAAGGGATCATCCCTTTTGCTCTAGAGCTCCAGGGAGAACACTTCAACGGCTCAGAGTTACTCTGGAAGACTTCCTCTGTGCCCAGTGGCTCAGTTTGTCTAGGACAGAAAGAAAAGTCCAGTCCTAGAAAATAAACTACCACCTGCAGCTATTTGCTCTTGCTGACTCAGTCCTATTCATAGAAATTACACAGAAACATGCCTGAATCAGGCAGAAGTAGGACATTTGGGAAGAATCAAAGAAAATCTTCTGCATAGGTCAGTGAGAAGCAAAGCTGATCTACCTTTGCCTTTCTAAGCATGCAAGAGCTGGGTTCAAGCCTCCCCCTGCCATAATCTCACCACTGATGTTGAGGAGGTGAGTGAAGAAGAAGGACTGCTTGTGGAACTCCTCAATGGCCAAGACTATCGGCCCATCCAAGCTGCTCCTGAGAGTCTTCTTGGAGCCACTCTTGTCTGCTATGAGGGACTCCAGCATGGTCCGCACCATGTAAAGCTTTGGAAGAAAGTTGACAAGCAGTTACCACTCTCCAGACATCACCACACACAGTCTTGGTGTTCTGGAACAAAAACACCCCACTTCTCCCAGGTGGTGATCACTGTCTGCACACATAAACCACTATCCTTCAGAACTAGAGATAATCAGACCCCTAAAACAGGAGGCTTTGGGAATTATACAACAAATTAGGCACCAAAGCAACATTTAACACACAACAGCATGAAGACTTTGTGGAACAGGCCACAGAAACAGCGGCTAATCCACAGGGTGGGAGACTCCTACATGGCTCTAAGACCATTAATTCCCCACACAGGGGACAGACATTCACATACCTGTGTGCTCGATGGTCCTACTGCTCGTCGTGGGACTTTAATATCAAATCCACCTTTAGGATCCTTCTCACCTCTCAGGCAAGGATCATTTGGAGGCTCTCGACCTCCCTCCCAGTCACAGATTGTCTTCCGAATCGCCTGAAGGACACTGGAGTGGGTGGGAGAGGGAAAGCACTGCTTAAGCTTGATTTTACTTCAAGATAAAAAAAACTCACTGCTGTGCACATATAGAAGGAAAGGTACCAGAGGTGGGGACATACACAGCTGTTATTGGTGGACTCATGCCCAAAAGTTACCTTTGGAGCAGCTGCTGGCCAAGGACTGTTGGCTGGTTGTGTACTGGAGCGTACACAGGGCCACATGCTTATGTATCACAAATGTGTAAAACTGATAAAAATGGGATTTGCACTGCATTCAGGGACAGACTGACCTGATCAGGACATTCTTCTTCTTCCTGACAGCCTGACGGAGAGGCTCCCTCAGGGTCACCTGGGCAAAGTCCTGCAGGGCCGCGTAGATGGTGTTGCGGATGGCCTGGTTGAAGACACTCTCCATCCTGCCCATCAGCACCTGCAGGCCTTTGATCATGGCAATCACCTGCAGCAAAATTAAACCCAGAGGTATTTGTTTTTCCACTGTGTGAAGAGGCCTACAAATGCAGCATTAAGAGAATTTGGGACTGAATTAATTCTACTCAAGTAACATTGGTCTGGTGATTAGGCAGCTAATTTTTTGGTGTTAGCTGCCTTGCAGATCACAAGTTGAGGAAAGCATTTACATCATCAGTTTCTTGCAAATGGCCCCTGCACCTTGGCAGACCCTGCTTCCACTCCTCATCTCTTGGTATCTTTAATACCACACAGTCCCAGGAAACTGCACATGCTCCACGTGTGGCTGCAGCTTGCACAGACCTGCATCCACACCAGGGCACAGCCTTCCCTGTCCAAGAGTCCAGTGGAGTAAGCCACAAAGTTAAGGCAATATTTAAACAACCCTGGGCTGTGTAAGGCAGGATGATGAGGGCCTCCCAGAGCCAGGCTCAGAGGACAGTTCCCACTCTCTACAGAGAGCCCCACCAGCCTGGGGACTGGCTGAGGATCTTTCACGTTTTGGTAGCAAGGGGGCTGCAGGGGTGACTTCTGTGAGAAGCTGCTGGAAGCTTCCCCCATGTCTGACAGAGCCAGTGTCAGCCAGCTCCAAGACAGACCCACTGCTGGCCAAAGGCCATTTAAAGGCCAAATTAAGGGATGTGGGAACCCTTAATTCCTTAACATGGGTCACAGGGATGAGGAACTGACAGAGTATGGTGAGATATCCTTTCACCCTCTTCCCCTGGCCTGAGGAACATGGACAGGAAACCAGCACTGGCTGGCTCTGGCTCCTGTGCAAGTGGCACCTACTTCCACAAAGGCAAACTTCTCCTCACTGGTGTAGTTGTATCGGGTGGCTCTCTCATACTCTTCAGCTGTTCCTGGGCAATCCTTGTTACAGAATTTATCTGTGGGGTGAACCAGCTTCCAAGAGTACTAGAAGATGGAAAGAGACAATGTCAACATTGCAATGAGCAAAAAGCTAGGCTGGAAAGACTGAAAAGGGTCATATGCCAGGAAAACCCTCCCTAGACATCACTACAGTTTGACATTCCTAGCTTTATTATCACTGTACTGAATATTGGTTTTCTCTATTTGGGAGGCTGCCAGACATACCAGGCTTTTGACATGAACTTGAGTCGTGGTCAAAATTTTGCAAATTAAAAATTTTCCATCACTGTTTGAATTACAGTTTAAGTTGCTCACCCCAGACTCATCCCAGACTGCTATCAGTACCTAGCTGGGATGCTCAGGTCAATCACCCAGCATCCCTTTTAACATTTGCAAAGGGTGGATCAGATCCAGGGTGGGATGATCAAGCTCTTTCTCCACTTGGCCTAGGGTGTTCAGGGTCATTGGCTGCCTGATCTAATATCTGTCAATGGCCTGAAGCTTGGTGGCACGAAAGCAAACTCATCTGTCCACATCTGTTACATGCCATGCTAAACATCCATGCTCACTTGGGAAGAGGACATTGCACACTCACTGCTCCCAGGGATGCACTCACCACTTCCATGACGTGGGCACTCCACTTGGACAGCAGCTGCAGCCCCCGCAAAGCGAGATCAAAGAGCTCCCTGTACTCCTCATCCGACTTCTGGCTGTCCAGGCCTGAGCCAGTGACCACCTGCAAGACATCACATTGTGTCAGGGCTACACTCAGCAACGTGCTGCAGGGGCTTCTCTCAGCTAACAGGTCACTCTCTCAGATCTCAGCTGAAATGAATTCCCTGTGACCTTATGACCAAGCTAAAATTGAGTAAAGCACGTAACAGTCCCTCAGGAAAAGGGGTGTAACTTGGCAGGGCTCTTTTTATAAAGGCAGTCAAATTATTTCTTACAAAAAAATGCATCTGACCCGTCACCTCAGAGCTAATAACTGACTGTTTTAATTCCACTTTACCATTCCTTTTTGATGGTTTAATACTACTGAAATCCTTGAGAGTCCTTTACTGATTAGAAGTTCAAATAAGCTCTTATAAATGCCAGAAAGGAAGCAGCTGAGAATGCTACAATTTGTTAAATTGACACTGATGAAAGAGGATCACACAACTGCAGAAAACAGTCCCAGTGGCATCAAAGAGGGCACTGGCATTCAAAAAATTAAAGAACAGAGGTGCCTTCCTAAACCTTCCTCGAAGCCCTGACTGATAGGTCAGTGTAAGAGAAAAGCCCTATTTGCAAGTCACTGGTGTTCTGACATTTGGCTGATAATAAACATTTAGTTGCCAGTTTTTTCCTGCTTGTTTTCATGAAGCTGTGGTCCAGGAGCAGAAGCTCTTGTGGTCAAGAAGCAGTAGATCTCCTGGTGCACATGATTTTGCACCCGCAAGAACCTTTCATAATTTGCTTTTTTACTGCTGGATCGAGAAGCGGTTTGTTTCACCCGTGTCCTTCATCCCTCCTCACTGTTCATCTGTGGCAGACCATGTTCCTGCCACATTGTTCTGTCCCAGGCTTGTCCATCTCCTGAGCCAGGTTACAGAGGCTGCAGCTGTGCAGGACTCACCTCGCTGTTGCTGTAGCGCGCGAGCTCCGAGATGAAGCGGATGTGGTCGTCCCGGATCTGCACCATCTGCTCACAGATGTTGTACTGGGGGCTGATGCTGCTCTGTGTGCATGTCCACCTGGGCAAAAGAGCAACCGTGTCACGGACAGGACACAGCCCCCACTCAGACACCCCAGGGACAACTTCAATGTGCTCCAAGCGTGCCACGGTCAGGGCAAACGTCAGCCTGTGTCGTCTCTCCTGTCCCCTGGTCTGCAGGGTCTTCCAGAGGTGGCCTCACCCAGCATGATGGGGACACTGGCCTCACCTTTCAGCCTGAACACTTCTGCTCCATCCACCCTGAAGGCTGCTCTCCATGTGGCCTCACCTACCCCCAAAGGGGGCTATTTCCCAGGCCACCGTGGGACAAGCTTTTAGGGAAGTGTTTCGGTTTTGAAGAATGAACTTCAAAGTCCTGCATCGTTTGCATCCTTTCTGCTAAGCCTAATGATGATCATCCCCTTAGAGGTCATCCCACCAGGTCTGGGTTGTGCTGCCTTCTCCTGCAAGGAAAAACTCTGCACAGAAATAGCCCAACCATTCTGTTTTTGCTTCTGACTCATGCTACCAGCTCAGTGAACAACTCTGGGTATAAATGATGAGCAGAATATGATTAACTGAACTACAGTTTCATTTGCATTGAGCCATATGTACCATGTAACAGTGTAATGACATCTTAAAAGAAGGCAGCACTCCCTTTCCAAAGGCACAATGATATGAAGGAATGGGACAAAACAGATCTATTTAATTTAATATCTCCTTTTTCCCTGTAATTCATTAGCCCCAGACGTAGAACTGGAATGGCTCCACCAAAAGGAAATGTCTGTCATTGAGATTCTCATGTCTTACTCTGTCATCACAATGTAAAAGTTCAGATTATGCTTTTTTTCCTCCTAAATAACTGTCCATTTTACGTTAAATAGTCATCTTCTTCAATCTAGACTGGCCATACAAAAGGAGGGTGAGAAAGCTGCCTTTGATATGGAATGAAGACATATCCTTACACTTAACTGCACTTGTTGCCAGTATTTGTGGTGATGGAAGGTCCTGAAGAGTTGGGCCACATCATCCCTTGTGATATCCATCCTCCCCCAGTCCCACTGTTCGACTCTTACCCGTTTCCATGTCCTGTGCTCCCCACTGGACAATTGGCAGGTGGGCAGGAATGGCCAGGGCTGCCCCAGCCCCCCCTGCCACACACAGCCTAGTCCACAGTGCAGAAACAAAGCGCCATGCAGGAAAAACACCAATTAATTCCACTTTCATGGAGACAAGGAGGGAGAGAAAGTGACAAAAACAGTATTAGTAAGAAATGGGGATTGTATGGAACCGCCTTGGCAGAGTTAGTGTTGGGAGACCCATGCAATTTGCTGGGAAAGCAAGGGAGTGAGGAAGAAACACAGGTTAGTAAGGTACGGCACACAGACCTGGTCAGACAGATTTCAAGACAGACATTAAAATTGTGCACAAGTAAACAGCCCACGAGCCACCTTGGTTTTGAGATGACAAAATGAGGAATGCTGCTGACACACATTCCGTTGAAATGTGCTTTCTGAATGATTTGGGATAAAAAGGTGCAAATCTTCAGACAATTTTTCTCTTTTAAATTGAGTTTTCAAAAAGATTCTTTACATTTACACTATGCAGAATCATATTTTTTTCTCTTTGTTTTTTCCCCCTCAGTTTTAATTGAAAACTTTTTGCTCAGAAAGCTCTGCCACGTTGTTTTCCAATTTTTCCTGAACAACCGATGGGCACTTTTCAACCAGCTTTTGGGAGGGTAGGGGAGGACTGCTCCTGGCAGGCAGAGAAGCCAGACCCTCTGCAGTGCAAGAGGATGAGCAAACAGAAGCGATGACACTGCAGGTTAGTTCCTGCCCTGCTGAAGAGACAGCCCAGCCTGGCTGCTCCTCACAGACACCAGAGAAATCTGATTTCCATGTGATACTGTCCCACGGGTGAAAGGCCAAGCCCTGGTGAAAGCCTGGCTGCCACCAGCCACCACAGCCAGACACAGCTCAGAGGGGCTTTGCCCACGTGTGGTTGCAAACCTTATTCCAAGGATATTGTCCAAACCTAACACCAATTCTTCTGGCAATAACTGAGCCTGATGCAAAGCTACAAACATAGGTAGGGCCTCACACATGCCTGGTGTGACTGAAACAACATCTGTGGATTCATCTGATGGAAGCAGCAAACTGCCTGTGAGCCCAGGCTGGGAAGTAATGCCTTACACTGTCACACTGCTCCTGAGCTCTCCATAGACTCCCTTCTCCCACAATATTCAGAATCACAGAATCATTCAGGTTGGAAAGGACCTCTAAGATCATCGAGTCCAACCTTTGACTGGTCACCACCCTGTCAACTAAACCACAGCACTGAGTGCCACATTCAGTTGTTTCCAGTTCATTCACTTCCAGAGCATCTGAGCCTCTGGTTCAGTCCTCATTCCTGCTGTCCTTCTTCATGAACCCGGCCTGAGCTAGAAGAGACACCCTGGCTACTGCAGAGATCCACTGCTGTGTTCATGCTCTGGAGGATTTTGTCCTTGGCATGCAAACTGTGGATTAAAATCTCCCCAGAGCAGGGACACGCTGCTCACACTCACACACCTCGCAAGCACTCGGCGCTGCCCCAATCCATGCACCAGCCACCTTTCCTTCCCCCCACCTCGCTGCCAGCCCCTGCCAGCCCTGCCAGCAGGAGCAGAGGTCCAGGCATGCCCATCCCCTGCCTGCTCCCAGGGGATGGTTACACAGAGATTGGGAGCTGGCTGCACCCCCAGGGCTGATGGGGACATCTTCCCATGCAGGGACAGGGAGGTACACACGAGCACACAGAGCTGGCACGCCGGACTCACACCTCACAGGGACACACACGTGCACAGACCTCGCACACGCCTCAGAGCTGCAGCTCTCAGGCTCTCAGGACACACACAGAAGCCAAGAGACATTATGGCAGGCACTCACTTGGATTTGTTCTCCTCATAGTGAGCACTGGTCTTAATGTATCTGGCCAGTTCTATCTGCATATCGCCGAATAAAGGAACCACCTGCAGCTGCTGGAAAAGAAAACAAAAGATGGTTGAAACAAGGCAGAGAGAGAGAGCCTGGCCCCAGTGCAACACAAGGGACTGAGAAGAGGCACCCTGCATCTCTGAAGTTTTGCAAAGTGTCAGGCTGTTTGAAGCAAAGTGCAGACCTGGAGCCAGGGTCATTTCACACCTAGGAAGCGATAGAAAATGATCACAAGGCTTTCTGTGTGAGGAGGATCACCGTCTGAGAGTGCTCTGGAGTCCTGGGCTCCCCGATAGCAGGCTGGTTATGGCCACAACAGTTCAGGGCTGTAACCAGCCAGAGGAAAGGCTCTTTTTACAACAAAAAGAGAGAAGTGTATTCCTAAGCAGGGTTTATTGTCTCCCAGCATAATCCTCCAAGAGAACAGAGGGATGAAAAGCCAGCACATTGGTATTTTGGACACCCAGGGATGTGTCAGCTTTCGCCAGGGACTCAGCAGTGTGGCTGCTTGTGATGTGTCTTAAAAGTTCTTTAAAGAGAAAGACACAGGCAGTGTAGCTTAGCTTTGCCTGCCCTTTACATCTCAGGAGGTTTCAGATGGGAAATAAATTCCAATTGCACTGAACATACCTCACAAAACTTCCAGCTGCAAACAAAATTCAACCAAGAGCTACTGACACCTCATTAATAAAATATGAAGCTTCACCTTCACCCAGCTACAAAAGCCTTGCCCCAAAATTCAAGGAAGATCGTGGCAAATTCCCTGTCTTATTATCACACACTTCTCAGGCTGACTTGTGCACAGGATGTGTAATGCTGTCATCATTCCCAGTGGCACTTCCATAAAAGGTTTAAATGAAGGGGTAGTTCATTTTCACTACTCAAATTCCTGGGCAATCCACTAGAAATTTAATTAGAAGGCAATAAGCAGATGTGGTAAAGGAGTAGTTGGTCTTTCCTTATTGAGATCTGATACTCTGGAGTGGTACTTAACTGATTAGGTGAGACCACAGCAGATGCTGAAGAAGTGCAAATGGAAAAAAAGCTGGAAAGGAGAAAGTTATTCCATGCAATGGAAGATATTTTACCTCATTCTCTGATGGCCCACAGCACTTTGCAATGAACAGCAAATCTCTTTGAATGCACCAAGATGACCAAACTCTACAGATTACACTGAAAGCTTGATTTAGAGATTTAGTTGAATTAGGAAAGCTGAACCAGGAAAAACCCAGAAGACTCTGATGAATGACATGATAAATCACCTTTGCAGAGCAGCCTCCCTAGTGACAGAAAGATTTTTAAACACTTCATTACTGGCCCATCCATGAGGTTATGGTGTCTGTGGCCCCTTTCTCTTGGGGCTGTTACCAGGAAATGATGCAAATTGGGGTAAATAGGTCCCCACTCACTCACGGTGAGGATGCAGCAGCTGGCACACCAACCTCCCATGAAACCAGTTCTCTGGGCTCACCTCCCCTGCACAGATCCAGCACATCATCTATAAACTGAACCTCAGGCAATGAGCCTCTATCTGACACCACAACCAACCTCTTCTTCCAGGCTCCTCACCTGACCTCTGGGTAAAGTCAGGGAGAATCCACTGTGCTGAAAGAGTGATGGGGAAGGAACACTCTGTGCCCTCCCACAAATCATCACCTCATTTTCCCAGACATGGAGCAACCACAGGTAACACAAACTAATCTTTCCATCTCAAGAGAAAGATTAATATAGTGGAGGCTAAAGAACTCTGGAAGGACTGCTCAGGCTCAGTAGGTCTCAAAGAAAACTAATCGCTCCATCTGGGAAATTCTTTGCTGTCCTGCTATGCTGTTATTCTTTGCTGTCAGCATGTTTGTCCCTTGCCAGATCCCACTATGCCTCCTACAGGTGACCTGCTCCAAACCCCAAATGCCTGCTAGAGCCAAACTGTGCCCAGAAGCAGTGGAAAGGAGGCACCACCTTCCCTGAGGTGCTGTGTGAGTTCTCAGCCCTCCTCTCCACATCAATAGGGTTATCTCAAACCTTTCTTGTGCTGAGTGGTCCCAAGGCAGTGCAGACTGGCCTCCAGCTGTGGATCAGCCCATGGCCAGATGTGCTTCAGCAGAGGGAGGCTGTGTGGCTGCTTCCCATCCTGCCACCAGGACCATCCAGTTTTCATGGGCCTTTCCCCAAAATCCACATCTCAGGTAAGACAAAAAAGGTTCATCAAACCACAGAGTGACCCTTTGAGGACCTCGCTGAGCACCTCCAAGTCCCAGCTGACACAAACTCCCCCAAAAGCTTTTTCTATTCTACAGGGAGCACAGTTTATACACAAAATCAAACTGCCAGATCACACATTGGCTTGAAAGCTGTGTTCTCTGTCCCTCAGCTCAGCAGCTTGCAGAGGGAAAGAGAAGCAAAACCGTCACTCACACAGACCAGCCAGGTTTGCTGGTGGTCTGAAACCACAGAGACTGCAAACCTGCCTCAGGATTGTGCAAGGAGAGAGAAGTGATGTCAGTCTGGCACATCCTTCCCTCATCCACAAAACATCCTCAGCCCTTGGCAGGAAGAAGACAGAGCTGCAGCTCCCACTGGCTGCCAGCTCCAGAGCCATGGGAGTAGAGCCAGTCCCAGCACTGCTCACCATCCACCAAGGGCCAGCACTGCTCACCTTGCCCCTGCTGCAGCTCTGTGCCAGTGCCTGGTCACAGAAACTCCACTCCTCAGCATTTTGCCCAGATAATTTCTCAGACCCTTGGGCTTTTTGGACCCATAAATGATTTCTGTGGTTTAGTTTTTGCCAGCAGCATGTGCAATGGTACAGGTCACTAATCCACTGGTCTGCAATGAACGCCAGCCTCACCCGGACAGGTCACTGACCTTGAAGAATTTGTCTATTTTGCTAAGGTTGATTCTCTTCTTGGCATCCAACTTGTAAATGTTGCTGACATTCCCATCCATGAGATACAGGCCAAACCCCATCACCTGGAGCAGATGGAAAGGCAAGGTTTTGTTAGGATGAAGTCAGCAGCACAAGTCAAAGACAGTTCTCCATCACTAAGCATGTGGAAAAACCATTTCAGATTCCTGATTCCACCTGACACTCATGAGGAGACTGTCTAAAACATGCCCATATCTGCAAGGATGCACATAGTAGGCAAAGGACACGCAAAGGATTGCTTCTGTTTCCTGTGCAAAAGCCCAGGATGCTCCCTTTGCTTATTTGTTCCTCCTCTCTCCACATAACAACAACCCAAAAGTCTTCTCCACCAAAAGGCAAACATTTACCCCTGAAGAAGAATCTAAAATATTCTCCTGGATTGATTTTTCCCCCCATTAATTCAGTACAAATCATTACAGAGAGTGAAACTACCCACACTATCCTTCAAAGAACCTGATCTGACTCATACCACTGTAATGAAGCTTTTATGGTAATAGTGACTGCAATCACTGCCAATAACTGACTGACAGCAAGGACAAACACACCAAACAAACAAGTACTTTGGCATGTTCATCTTGAAAACTCTTTACAATCAAAAAACAAAGCTGGGAGCATCTGCCTTCTGCAGGGAATTATTGCTAGGAATGGGCATGAAGAAAAAAGTTCTGGGTTACAAAGTTGGTGGTGATTTTAGAATGTCCTCTGCAGTTACACAGGTCAAGTCCATGATCCTGCACATCCGGGCACAACAGAAAAACCCCTTCCAGTTCTGGAGAAGGCAGGGCACCCATGAGTGCTGTCACCCACAATGTGCTTAGTCTCAGGCAGGTAGAGCTGCTGGCAACTTTGGGAAAGATTGTGGGAAAACAGAGAGATGAAGATGGGGAAGAGAAAAGGAATGGGAAAGAGCAATGAAGATTTTTATACGGGAATGTGGGAGAAGGCCAGAAAGGGCAGTAGAAAAATGATGAGAGAAGGTCCAAGATAGGGCAGGATCAGAGGCAGCTCACAGCATGGCCCAGCAGAGCTGCCACTTCAGAGCACTGGGGTGGGACATCCCCAGCTCACAGCCAGGTCCAGCCTGTTCAGCTACAGAAAGAGGTGAAATGGGAGGACTGAGGCACCACAGAAAAAGGCACAAAGGAACAGGGATCAGAAAGGGAAAAGGAAGAGAAGGAAGCAAAGGAACTTTGCTGCTGCCTGCAGAGAGCTCATAGCAACTCGTGTGACCAGAGGACACTGGCTCTGCAGAGAAGGGATGCATGTAAACCCAGAAGAGCAAAAAATAAAGAAATTGAAGAGAATGTAGTCCTAGGAGTGAATTTCATTTTAGTAAGGCAACAGTGAAACTCTGCAAGCACACAGCCCCACAAGCATGGCCCAACCTCACCTTCAAGAGCATGTGCTTCTCACTGGGAGTGAGATACATCTTGTTTTCATAGTAATCCACACAGATGTTGACAATATCAGCCAGCAATTCCTCATAGCCAGGGATAACCTCTAGTTGTTGGTGCAGACACTGAAACATAACAGAAATCACATTATCCACATGGGCAGAGGAACAGCAGAAACCAGGGAGGAAACATTTTAGGGATTAAGAGTAGAACAATAAGAGGTTCCTTGAAACCTCACCTGTGTGCTTTGCTTAAGTTACCAGCAGGAGACTGACCTCATGGTACCACCTGGAAGGAACAACCTTCCTCTGAAGGACAACTCTCCTTCAGACTTTTCCCAACAGCCAAACATCAGACAGTGAGAAGCAAAGGAAGGTGACTCTGAGCAGACTGACTCCTGTCTCTGTGCAGTATTTTGCCTAATTAGCAGAAGCTATGGAGCCTGTGGAGTGTGGAGGGCCATGGGGGCTGAGCTGCAGTCCCCACAAAGCTACAGGTATGGAGTTCTGGCAGAACATCCACCTACAAGAGCTTTTCACACATCTTTTAGACCTTCATCATTGTCTTGACATAGACCTTCAAAACCACCCAGGATGATACACAAAGAGACATCGCTAGAATTACTCAGCCTGACCAAAAGACCAACAGTCAGTGGCAAAAATCCAACAGCTGCTGTCACAGTCAGGTCTGAAGTGCTGTCAGCCTCAGGAATATCACTGCTTCTCTCTGCCCATGGAAAGGTTCAGGGAAAAGGGACCTGCCTGCGTGATGCGGTTGTGGTTTGCCAGGAACATGGAGAGGTTCTGGGACTCCTGGATGGACTGGGGGTCTGCCATCTTCCGCAGGAACTGGGCAGCTCTGGAAAGGAGAAATCCAACATCACCAAGGGTCACCCAGCTGGTGTGAGACTGTCACCAGCCACCTTCCCTGCAATGCTGCAGCCTCAGACCCGCCTGCATCACAGCTCTGTTCACCAAGAGGGAATTGAAACACAACAGCGCTCAGAGATTTGCCTGAACTCACAAAGAGAGCCTGGAACAGCACAGAAACCCCATCTCCAGGCTCCTGAGATCCTCCTGTCCTCACTGCTGGGCAGACCAGGGGCTCTCTTGTAGACCAGGCACGGTTCTGTCCCCACTCCTGCTACTTCGCCCCCTCTCACCTTTTGTAAGCAGAATGATCATTTTTGACGCTGCACTTCATGTTCTTCAGCTCATCCAGGACGGCAAACATGTTGATGAACTTGCCCAGAGTGAGGAGATAGGCCTCAGACACAAAGTCCTTCCTCCTCTCGGCGTGGCACAGGCGCTTCACCTCGCTGCAGAACCGCTCGATGGCCTTGCGCTGCGGGCAGGGCACAGGGTCAGCCCTGCAGTGCCTCAGGCAGGGTCATGCAGCACCACAGGAGCCCCCTCCACCCACCACCAGCTCCTTTAAAAAAAGCGTTTTTTGGCTGAGGATGGAGGCTCCAAGGTTTCTTTCACTGCATTTTTTAGGTGAGACATAAAGATCTCAGAGGATATAAAACCTAAAAATGATGGTGAAACTCAGCTGCAGGCCCTTATAATGCAGGTGGTGATGGGGAGCCCACAGCAGCTCTGTGTTTGCCACATGGTCATTGCTCTGTTGGGGTCTAAAGTGCATTATTCTGTCAAATGCCTCAAGTGTAGCAACCGCTAAGTTTAAGCTGTGGTGCTCTTTGCCAGCTGCCCCCTGAGCCCATGGGCTGTGAGCACATCTCTGTTCCTGCTGGCAGAGCAGGAAGGTGTCCAGCAGCACAGCTGCATCCCACTCCAGGCACCACCTCCACCACCTGCCCTCAGCTTTCCCTAGCATTGGTTCAGAGGGAAGAGCAGAAGGGGGAGCTGTGCTGGCACCAGTGGAGAATCAGCTCTTCACATCAGCCAACATCCCCAAAACACAGGAGCCTGTGCCATCCTTAGCTCCAAAGAGTGGGGCTCTAGGCCTCCATGAACTTGAAGGGCTGTGCTGTGCTCTTTCCCAACTTATATAGAAGATTTTGGGGCTGAGCAAGGGACACAGATTTTCCTTCAGACATGTCTCAGGTTTCAGCTCAGGTGGCTGCAAGGACATGACCTATTGGGGGCTTGGGGCCTCCCCAAGCTGTCCTGGCAGGCAAGGACAGCACAGCCCTGTTAGGATGTTAACACCAAAGTAATAGATTATTTTTGCCTCTCTCCTTGACCACTTACCTGAAAATACATGAACTTCATAAGCTTGGTGACTTCTGGCTCCAGGACTTCCACTGTTTTCTCATAGATCTCCACTCGGTTTGGCTGTTCGTTGCATTTCACCTGCACGGCAAAGAAAATCATCTGTGTCAGCATCAGCTCCTCACCCAGCTGTGCACCACTGTGGCCACCATCTTCTCTTTGTCTCACAGTGAGTTCCACTGCCACTGGAGGACAACAGAGGGGCCTGAGAGGGAGCTGGTTCTCAAAGCAATAGGTGAAAGCAAAAGGGGCTATTTCAGATCTGAAATTCTCACCATGCACTCTAAACAGGCACAGTCCTGACTCTGAGGAACAGAAATCTCCTTATGCATTTGTCTGGGTAGAACACAAGCAATATGGAGTCTGGACTTGCTGCACAATGTGTGAATGTTGTATCTTGAAGTTATCTGAGACTCTGTGTTGCAAAGTCTCACAGACACACAAGGCACCAGGGTACAGCTCTGTTGCAGCCTCACTGGGATTATTTTAGTTCTGTTGATGATCCATTAAAATTCACTGGTCTTGTCTGTGGCTGACAGCAATGAACTGAGTCACTGTTGCTGGAATCCTGGGAAGCTAAATTTAAGGACTTACTCAGTTGTCATCTATCTCATTTCCCAACAGTTATTCAGAGTCATTATCAAACTTATAGGGAAAACACCAGCTGCCCAGGGCAATGCATCCTGCTGTCCTCCTCTGGTTTTGTTTGCAGCTGTTGCTCACACAGGCTGTGATGGGGCTGACAGCTCTGGTGCACATTCAGTAGCCCAGCAGCTGATTCTCAGGGCATAGGGGGACACATCAGCCAGTCTGACATGGGGAAAGATGCCAAAGTAGCCTTGCCCTCTCGGTGCAGTGGGGAATCTACTGTCCCTGCCCTGGTGTTCCACACAGCAGTTAGGCCTTATCACAGAATCACAGAATGTTCTGAGCTGGAAGAGATCCACAAGGATCATCAGAGTCCAAGTCCTGGCCCTGCACAGGACAGCCCTGAGAATCCCACCATGCATCAGTGGCCATGAGGATGCAGTCAGAGTAGGGAGGAGTGGTGCACATTCAGGAGCAGGCTCTGTTCTTCACCTGTAAAGCCACAGTCTCTGATGTATCAGGGGGGTGCACAGGACCAAGCAGGAAATTTGGGGGGCTGAGCACAGGATGCCCCTGCCCACAGCCATGTTCCCCCTGGCAAAGCACAGGGCTCACTGCAAGATCAGATCTGGTGAATCTGTAAATGAACCCTCTGCCATACAAAGGTCTCAAGAAAGTGTGATCTAAACCAGATTTGATGACTTTACTCTCACGTTCCAAAAACTAACTCCCTTTGCCTGAAGCAAACTCCATCTTACCACAACATGAGATAAAAAATTTCAAGTGGTGCAGTAGGACAGAAATTTCTTTAATTAAAGCAAAGGCTGACCATCCTCCAGAGAGAAAAGTGGATTAAAACCTAACTGACAAAACACAGCACTATCCCATGCACTGTGCTGGACCAGAACTGTGCTCAGTCCTGTTAGGAACTGTAAGACAAACAAGATGGTTCTGTGGAGATGAAACAACTTTAGGTGCAACTGCTTCAGGGAGCAGAGAGGGGCTCATGAAACCAAGAAATGTGTGTAAGGCAGTTGGCTGGTGGTGTCTGAGGTGAGAGACTCAGGAGGGGTGAGGGCTGGAGCTCTCATACACGAGGGTGCAGAGCAGATGCCCTTTACCAGGGCAGCAGTATAGATTTGATTCTGAAACAGGTACCAGCTGCTGAGATCAGTGGTCGACACTTTGGTGGGGAGGAGACAATTTGGAGTGTCAGTGGTCTCTCTTTTCAACCTATCTGCTTTAGTTTTCTTTGCATTTTCTGTTCTTCTGTCTCTGCTCCAAACTAACCCACACTCAAGGCAAAGCCAACAAAGTGTTCTGGGAAGGGCTTGAGTACCTGAGGGATGGCTCGTGAGCAGCTCCTCCACGTGTAGAGCATCACAGCATACTCGTGGCCTTCTTCCAGCATCTCATTCTGAAAGACAGAGGGGGGTTGTGTTGGGGACAGGGCAGGCACTGGAGGCTCAGCATGGTGGGGACAGTGCTGGGGGACTCACCATGCTGGAGTGCACCGTGGCCTGCTCGATGTACCTGGCAATGCCTGTCACAAAGGCATTTCTGTCCTCAAAGTTTGTGTCAAAATTTGCCTGTGGGCAAAATGGAGAGATGGGCATTAAAACACAGCTAGTGTTTGCTCACCTGGTACAGCCTAACATGGGATGTGTTGGCAAAAAGTAGAATTAGTAGGGCTCTTGGGGCAGGGGAGCAGCCTGTGAACGATTTGAGGTGCTGCACCTCTGGGTCTGAAGTAGTTTCATTTATACACCTCAAGATGCTTCTGAATCACATATTTTCATCCTCCAGGTTGTATGTGCAGAAATATGGCAGTCAAGACTGAAAAACCCTTGTAAAATCAAACCAAACTTTATTGCAGTCACACCAGGGAGAAAACCTACAGCAATTATTCTAAGGATTTTAGCTTGGTAACTCAAAGACAGATGCAGCCTCATTAATTTCTGTTTGTGCCCTGGCTGCTAGGGGAAGACCACATCCTGTCAGCAGGAAGTGCAAAGGATAAACACACAAAAAGGGCAGGGAATGAGCTGTCTGGAAAACATAAATATGAAAGTCAGCACTCATCCAGGTGCTGTTATCAGTGCTACTGCTGCTCTTGCAAGCACGGACAGTTGCTGGGACAAACAACAGTTCTGGAAGCTGTGATACAGCTTTGGGTTGGGACAGGGGAGAATGAAATTGCAGAGGAATTGGGGGGGATGGAAGAGCAGCTCCCCTGGCTCTCTGGAGTGCCCATTCACATGCTCTGAACTCAGTAATTTCCTCTGCCACGGCTGGCTGATGGTATCTGCTGGAGGGCAGTGCAGTCAGAAGTCCCAACCACCCAGAGCTGCTCCTTGTGATGACAGCAGCACTGCAGCCACCATGCTCACCTCAGTAACTGATTTCCCGAGTAGGAGAGCTGGGAGCACAGACCTGTGGCCACAGGGTTACTCTTCTTAGTGCCTCCAGGACATCACACGTGGCTAATGTGACAACTAAAGCTTAGACTGCATATGCATTTCTGGCTAGCAGGGGAGAGGGCTACACACAAACTGAGTATGATGAGGAAACAGGCTTGGCCAACATCTCTAGATCCAACTGGCTTCTAGGCCCAGCTGTGTGCACACACTCCTGGCCCTGAAAGGAGGCTGTGCCATAAGGCTGGACCCTGAGCCCCTCATGAGACACAAGCCAGCAAAGGCTAAAAATTTATTGAAAGAAGAGATAACCAAATAATTACATCAAGATTTTCCAGAGAGAGCTGAAATTTGAACAGCCTAGAATGACCTTTGAGTCTGATAACCTGTAGAGATACCAAGGCTCTGGAATGAGCCCGGGGTCTGACCTGCTGAAAGAGATACTGTAATTCCAGACCCCTGCATACAAGGCACAACAATCACAGTGCTGGTGTATTTATACACTGCCACGGGTGAGCCACGAACTCAGGAGTGGCAGGATGGAGAAAGGAACCCCCTATTATATTTAACCCTGGGTGTGTGCTATAGGGCAGGGTGTGGTGGCCAAGCAGCTGAGGCATCCCACTGTGGAACCAAAAGCAGGAGCTGAGCCATGCCCTGGGCTCCTGCCAAGCTTTGCTTGGTCAGTGCAGCTGCAGCTAAAGCTGAGGCTGTTCAGGGCAGAGAAGTGGTTCCAGCAGCTGCCCTCCCTTACATGCCAGCAGCTCCCCCAGCCAGCAGCTCCAGCTGTGCTAGAGGCACAGGCCAGCCAAAGTCAGGCAGGACTTTGAGCCTGCCCTGCTTAGTTCGATGCACGCACGATCAGAAAAAGGACACACAGAAATACGTGCACAAATAAACATTGCTGAGAACTTTCTGCTGTTATCACAAATCTATCTCCTACTTCCTACCCATTCATGTACTTTGGTCCTCATTTTGCTCAGCCTTAAAAGTCCCTTTCACCAGCCTCTGGTGCTTTCCTTTTAAAGTCCTTGGGAACAGATTTGTGGCTAGATCTGTTCTGAACGTTTCCTTCAACACGCTGAACCCAGGATGTTTTCAGCCGGTTCTCACAGCACTGTGTGCCCCCATGCTTTGCATGAGCCACCAGAAGAACCCTCCCTACTCACTGCCTTGGGGAGCTGAAGTACCTGGTACATGATGGAGGAGGGAGGAGGTTCGATGCATGGCTGCTGGTCTGGCAGGGGCAGCTCCTCCAGCAAGTCCACGTTGGACAGGGCATCCTCGAGCGTGACGTGAGTCGTCATGGTTCTGGGTGTTCAGTTTCTGCACTAAATCCAAAGCAAAAGACAGGGTCATAGACAAGACAACCAGCTAGCAGGCAGAAGACTGAGTGGAAAAGGACAAAACTAGACCCATGACTGGCTGACATTGCAGGGGATAAATCCCCTGTTTATCTGTTTTTCCTTTTCTTGTGCTTTAAACCTACATCTCTATGTCATGCCTCTCCTCCTGTGATTCAAGAGCAGAGTAGGAAGGCAGAAAAAGAAGAACACAACTACCCACCCAGGCACTTCTCTCTTCAACTCTATGCAAAACTGCCTCAGACAGAACAGCTGGGTGCTGCAGTGCAGCTTTAGCAGCCCCGGGTGAAAGCGTGTGCTCCGAAATGCAAAGTGGTGCTATCAAGAATATCTCCTGAAGCAGTATGATTAGAGAAGTATGACGGATGCTGACACTCACATGCTCTCCTTCTCACACACATGAACGGCCTGGAAACTGTAAACAACCAACTGCAGTCCCAGAGGTGAACTGGAAAGGCTCGAGTGCTGTGCAGGCAAAGCTGTGGCACTGCAAGCAGCAAAAAAAAGAAGTTGCTGTAAATTTCCCTGCTTTTACCATAGACGTGGCATATCCTGCCCAGTCCCAGCCTGCCCTGGAGCTGCCAACAGTGCCAGCTGCACACAAAATAAAATCAAAGGGAAACATTTCTGAAAACTCCCTGGCACCTACCCCAAGCTGGGAACCACAGGACAAACCTCTGTGTCCCTGTCTCCCCTGCCACTCACCTTGGCTGTAAGTGCACAGGCACGGAGGGAAGGTGCTGTCACCCAGGCTGAGCACTCGTGTAATCACAGCCACAGGGCTTCCCCAGTTAATGCCTAATCCTGTGCCATAGCTGCGGCCGACCCGGAGCCCGTGTCTCCCAGAAAAACACCCTGCTGCATTTAAACATTTGCACAGAGAGAATTCTTTAAATATTGACACGTCATTCAATTAGCAAATCATCCCCTGCCAGTGCTTCTCTCCTCACCCAGAGCCTGTCTGGTTTGAAATGTGAGCCTTTGAGTTTCATTGCTCTGATCTGCAGGACAGTAGAGCTCCCTGTATCAAAGTTGCCATCGAGATACTCACACATTTCAATAAAACACCCTGACAGCCAACTAAGCTCTTTGCCTGTCTCATTACAGAGCATGTTTTCCAATCCTTTAATCATCTCTTTGGCTTTTCTCTAAGCTTTTGCAACTTTTTTGCCGAAGTGCAGACACAGGAGCAGGACACAAGGCTCCAGCAGTGCCTGCACAACCACCAAAACCAACAGCAGCAGAACATCCCTCCTTGGGTACAACCACACCAGCTCCCTTGGTCACAACAGCATCTCTCTAGGTGCCCATCTCCTGCTAACCCCCTGGGTCCTTCTTTTCCCCTGGCTGAGTCACTGATTCCAAGAATATAAGTTTGCTTTATACTTCCAGCACTGGGAGCATGGAAGGATAATGGCTTTGGGACATCCATAACAGACACACAGGCACCCAGCAAAGTCCATGACCAAGGGGGATGCACACTGTGTGCAGGTGGCTTCATGTTGGGAGATGAGAGGGAGGGAATCTGTTGCTGTGCCTCATCACTGTGGGCTGCAGGAATACGTATGAGCCTGGCAAAACCCATTCCACCTCCACAAATGCCTCCGCAAGGCACCTGGCAGCTGAGAAACAGGTTTGGTTGTACCTGCAGCTGAAGCATCACTAAATATGTGCCTGAAAAAAAAACAAAACAACTTTTTCCCTCCACACTCAAATTTCTGTTTCCTTCTTCACCCCTCTCTGGTGAAATGGTTTCCTGTTACAAATGGTAGCAACTGTCAAACCCAGACATAAGGTTTCTGCAGCTTCCTCCCTGCCTGCCTGCGAGCTCCCTGTGCTGCTCTGCACGGGGGAGAGGCTCACCCTGCCCAGCCCCACAGAAGGACCATGCAGCTCCATCCACACTCCAGCACCATCCTCAGCACCTCAGGACTCGCCACGGGATCCCAAAACAACACCCCTGCTACTCACTCATGCTTCATTGCATACTTCAGGCTTGAGAAGGCACAACTTTCCATTTTATATCTTTGAGGGCTGTGGCTGTTTATTCGGGCTCATTCCCCATGTTTCTCTAAGTCCAATTCTAAGGCCATTTGTGCAATGTGTCATTGGTTTGCTGTAATCAAAGGCACTTCCCCAATAACCTGTGACACCCAAAGACCTCAGCAGCTCATGGGACAAAATTATTGCTGCTGTTTGGGCCATACCAGGAGACAGAGTCCCAAATACAGCATCAGGGCTCTGCTGTGCCAGGCAGTACAAATACCTGAGGCCAAACCAGACCCTGCCCTAAAAAATCTTGCACGCAAACAGAAGAAAGAAAGGCAGGATGTAGAAATACATGAACAGAAAAGAAAGCATCAAGTCATTGCAAGTGAGAGGTGCAATTGATCTCCAGCCCATTCCATGCTTTGCCATGGCTGAGCAGTGCAAGCAGCTGGAGAAACTACAGACTGAGGGTTTAACACACCAGACTTTATGGGGACTTCCAGTTTCCACTGTACACCTTCTTAAGCCCAACAGGGAACCCAAGAGTGGCTACAGGGAACAGTGTGGTCAGCCAGGACTTCCTCTGGGCCTCGTGTCTGTAGCACATTGCCACAGAGAGCAGCCCCACTGCCAGAGAGTGTGACAGATCATCACCCCAGGTCACCCAAAGAGGAGCAGCCTTGAGTGGTCTGACATCTGCCTGTGCTGTGGTCCCTCGCCTGCTCCTTGGGGAGGGCCCTGCCCTTGGGTGGGTTCCCCTGACCATTGTGAGCATGCAGCAGTTAGAGGGGCTGTGCACTGCACAAAGGCTGGGGAAAGCTGTAAAGGCATCAGTGATTGCTCTGCCCGGTCCATGGGGCACTGCACTGAGTCTCCCCACCACAGGGGCTGCCTGGGAGAGCTGGCAGGTGAAGCCCCACTCCCACAGACACACACTGCCCTCACTCACCTTCCTGCAAAAAGGTTCTAACACAAACACTCTGGGGCAAATCCAGCTTCATCCCCTCTGTCCAGCTGGGAGGTAATCTGGCAGTGGCCAAGTGGTTCCAGCTCAGAGAAGCTGGGGATCCCTGGGGACAGTAATCAAAAAGCCTTAATTGCCACCCACCACCCGGGCCTCGGGGCAGGATGGCCACGCTGGGAAGAGGAGGTTCAGCCCATGGTGGTGCTCTGGTGACAGCACCTGGGTGCACATGGCCATGAGGCTGGGCTCCAACCAGGGAGCAGCACAGCAGCCTGCCCAGGAATGGGGCTTTTCTCTGTCACAGCACAGGCACAGCGGGGCGAGCCTTTCCCTCACGCTCAGGAAGCAAATCCTGCCTCTCTGGACTCACAGACTGCCAGGAGCCACCTCCATATCCCACCCCTAGTCAGAGAGGCCAAAGTCTCTCTGGTCCTACATGTTTTGGCAAAACTGAAGGTGAGCCTGGCAGAAACCAACCCCACCCCAGTGAAACCCGGGGCAGGGATGCTGCCACTGGGCTGATTATCCCTTCTGCTGATGAGGATTGGTGCTAATGATTGCAGTGTTGCCCACACTTTCTGCTCATTTGCTGCAGAAACTTCCTGTCCCCTTCCCACATTACTCACAAACCCTCTGGCCACCTCGTACCCCTTCTAAAGCCAGATGACCACACAGAGGTACTGGGGCTCTAGGCACTGCAGAGAGCCAGCCAGCCAGGCCCCACCACCCTGAGATGGAAAGTAAGAGTTCCCAACACAGGGACTGCTGTGGCAGCAGCCTGGGGACCAGATTTCACTGACAGCACAGGAAGGCTTGGAGGAACAAGGAAGGACATCTCAGATGTCTGAACTTGCAGAGCATGTTCCACCTTCCCCACCAAAATGCTTGCCCAGAAGTATTGGTGCAGTATCATTCTCTTCACAGAGAGAAGCACAAAGGCAACTTTACTGTTCAAGCAGCTTGGGGAAACAAAGACTTTTAAAAGCAGGAGCATAATGAATGTGTTTGCATGAGTGTGTGCTCAGCTCCCAAGCTTGCACAGCTCAGAGCTCTGGGGAAGTGGCACAGGCTGTTTCAGATTTTCAGCTTGCCTGCTCCTGCAGCAGACATTCACATTGGTGCTGTAGTAGGTACCAAGAGCAGGAAAAGAAGCAAGAAAAAATGGGAATTGCCCAGACAGAGCCCAAGCCCTGAGCCTGGGGTGAGATAAGCAGCAAAAAGACTTTTGTTGAAGACATGGCAATGTAGAGCAAGACAAATGTGGTCACCACCTGAGGATCTGGGATTCTTCTCCAGCTCTGATCCCCAGCCCATGGCTCACTTGGGAAGCTCAGTGAATTTAGTGTTGCCCCTATGATAATTCTTCTCTCTCTTACTCCAAAAGCAGCATCTAACCAGTGGGCAGGCACTATCCTGGCCCAGCAAGTACCCAGTATAGTGAAGTCTCAGGTGCACAAAAGCAGAGTGTTTCTGGTACCCACTGTCTGACAGCAATAGGAGGATAGTGCTCCTGGGCCACCAACACATTTTTTAGTAAAAAATAACTTCATGGTGTAAAAGTTTTGTTTGACCCTTGCCTAAAATGCACAGGATTGACGAATTACTTGTAATTGCAACCACCACCACAGTCAGGAGATTCTCTGCAGAATGAGTGAGGCCAGCAGAGCTGGGCCTCTGCCCTACACAGACACAGATGTTAATAACCATGAAATTACCCTTCCCATTAAAAAAGGAAGCCAAACTGCACGACTCCTGAAGCTGTTTTTCTGTTCTCCACTCTGTGTTTTCTGCCATTCCATTAGGGCTGAGTTCCAGGCACTTGCACCATCCTTGTCTCTCAGCAACACAATTATTCTGGAATTTCTTTCTTTTAGGATAACTAAATCATACTGGTGCCATAGAAAGCGGGTCAAGGAAGGAGGCAAGTATGTGAAACTACATTTCCAACAGAGCTGAGAAATTTAGAGCAAATTTACAAGCAACCCTGCTGCTGACAGTTAAAGCACTTCTTGGGAAACCAAATAATACAGGCCAGCATTGTTAATAGTTGACCAATTATTGATCTTCCAAAAACAAATCTTCCTATTTTTCATGCTAGATGAAAGATGGTAACTGTTTGTTAACAAAACTGAGTTTAGCAAAAAAGAATTCAGCATATTTTACTCTGCTTAAGAGATCCTGGTCAGAAAATGGAAGATTTTCCCATATTCCTCAGGCTTCATTAATAACAATTAACTGTACAGAGAAAAGGAGAAAAGAATTATCCTTTGCAGGGAATTACCGCTGAATTATATGGCTGTGACACCAGAATGCTGGGCTAGTCACCCATCTCAGTGACTAACCCCAGACAACTGTCATCATGCAAAACACGAGGGTGTTTTTTCTTTCGGTATCTCAGGGCAGGAGGGTGCAAAGGCTTTAGCGACTCAGCCTAATTCTCTGAGACCTCTGTGATCCAAAGCCCCCAGGCAGGAGCCCCCCGGGGGAAGCGGCAGATGGCAAAGGGGGCCACGCTGTGCTGCTGGCAGCGTCCCCTGACAGCACAGCAGCCCTCCACCCTGCCCCCTTCTCCGAAACAGCCCTGGGCACGCAGGGAGCGGTCAGTACGCGCTGCTGCTTCTCCTGCTCCTTCTTTCCCGGTCCTTCCAGCCCACGGAAATTTCCTGCGGAATCCATCCATTCCCTCCCCCTCCGCCCGGTTGGGATGCGGCTGGCCCGCGGCATTTCTCGCGGCACCGGGCGGAAAGTTGAGCACAAAGGAGCGCTGCCCGGGCCCCCGCACGGGAACGGCGCTGCGGGGCGGGAGCGGTTCCGCCGGCTCCGACCCACGCCACAGCGCGGACCTGCGGGCGCCGCTCCAGCCCATCCTTCCCAGCGCCGGCTCTGACTCCGCCGCTGGCTCCATCCCCCTCACCCCCAGGAACACCGTATTTCCACGCCACGGGAGACCCGGCAGCCGGCCGGAGCCCCCGCCGGGGCCG